>JAMYWD010003528.1:0-50000 GCA_028583415.1 Protea cynaroides | reverse complement strand
AGGTACACAAACATTAACCATCTCTATCACATGATACGCTTTTGCTCCTGCAACAAGTTTGTATAACACTAGTAGTCCACAGTCTTCATTTGTATGGTACCCTCAAGCACAAATATTTCAAATACTACTATTAAAAGGGATCCTGTTGTTTTGGAAGTCGAACTGGCCAGTTGGATTAGGTTCAACATAACTGGCAGTGCTGGTGTCTCCTTTCCCCACTACAAAAAAAAATAAAAAATAAATAAATAAAAAGAATTTTTTTTTTAAATATACACATGACAAAGTGAAAAAAACCCACTCGAACTGGCCATTTGATAATGGGGTATATTATGAAACGTATAATGGGGGAGGCCCATCTCATAGCACTAGGTGGCTCCCCCTCCTCTATTGCTTTTTGTTCCTTTATACCCCCTTTTAGGGATATGACTCCCAAAATTATAGCAGCCTCTATTCTCTTTCTCCTTCCCATTCTCCTTTACTTCTGTCTTTTCTCTATCATAATTTACATGGTTCTCACCCTGATGGTCCTCTTGCTCGCTTGAAGGCTTACCTGCTCGCCAAAGGCTATGCTTAGATCTATGGCATTGATTATCTTGATAGTTTTTCTCTGTGACCAAGCTGGCCTCTGTTCGCATTTTGATCTCTCTTGCTACTTCCCACCACTGGCCACTGCACAAACTTGATGTGAAGAATGTTTTCTTACATAGTGATCTCCATGAAGAGGTTTATATGGAGCAAATCAACTGGTTTTATTGTTCAAGGGGAGTCCGGTATGGTCTAAGCTCAAGAAGTCACTGAATGGGTTGAACCAGTCTCCTCGAGCATGGTTTGGTCGTTTCATTGAGGTTGTTCTCAGTTTTGGCTTGTCCCAATGTGATAATGATCATTCGATGTTTTATCATCAGTCTGGTGCAGGAAGGATTTTCCTCATTGTTTATGTTGATGACATTGTGATTATAGGAGATGATAGTGCAGGCATCGTGAGTTTGAAGACTCATATACAATTACAGTTTCATACCAAGGATCTGGGCAGAATGAAGTATTATTTAGGGGTTCAACTGGCTCAGTCACGAAAAGATGTTTCTCTTCCTCAACGGAAATATGCTCTGGATTTGCTCACCGAGACAGGGATGTTAGGGCCCAAGCATGTGGATACCCCAATGGATCCCAACAGACTACTTATAGCTGATGGTGGTGATCTTTTAAACGACCCTGAGCGGTATAGCAGGTTGGTTGGCAAATTGAAGTATCTCACGGTCTCACCGTGATTCAACCCGATGTGGTCTTCCAGGTCAATGTTGTGAGTCAGTTTTTGTCCTCTCCTCGAACGTCTCATTGGGATGTTGTTATTTGTATTTTACGGTATCTCAAGAAAGTTCCATGCCGTGATTCACTGTACTCTAACCATGGACATGGATGTGTTGAGCGATTTTTGGATGTTGATTGGATAGGTTCTCCTATTGACAGGCGGTCTACTACTGTTATTGTACCTTTGTTGGTGGAAATCTTGTGTCCTGAAAGAGCAAGAAGCAAACCATTGTTGTGCGGTCCAATACAGAGTCTGAATATCATGCTATGGCACAATTCACATGTAAGTTAATGTGGGTCAAGTTGTTGTTAACTGAACTTGGCTTTTCCGATGGGTCTTCCATGCCGCTGTGGTGTGACAACCAAGCTGCCATTCATATTTCTTGAATCCTATGTTTCATGAATGAACGGAACACATTGAGGTTGATTGTCACTTTGTCCATGAAAATTTGCACTAAGGGATTATTTCTCCTCAACATGTTGAATAGGAGAACAACTTGCCGATGTGTTTACTAAGTCTCTAGGGAGTAGGAAGATTGATTATATTTGTAACAAACTAAGCATGATTAAAAATGCTCCAACTAGAGGGGGATTGTTATAAACTTATGACATGTATGATGGGTAGAGGCCCATCTTGGGATTAGCCAAAGCTGAGCATGATTGATATCTATGCTCCAGCTTGAGGGGGAGTGTTATGATATGTACGATGGAGGCCCATCTTGGGTTTAGTGCTAGGCGCTAATCCTAATAGCTCTAGATGCCTCCCCCTCCTCTATTGTTTTTTGGTCCTTTATACCCCTTTAGGGTTATGACTCAATATATTGAATGGAATGGAGAAGTCACAACACAATGTTATAACTCCCAAAGTTACAGCAATCTCCTCTTTCTCCTTCCCCTCCTCCTTTACTTCTCTCTTTTCTCTATTATAATTTACAGGGTAGATTACTTAAGTTGCATTCGATGTACCAGAAAAAGCCAACCTAACAGCTCCAAGTCTATGGCAGGTCCAGTTTCAAAATTATTAAGACCATTTCCGCACCCCACCCCACCCCCCCCAAAAAAAAAAAAAAAAAAAAACTGAAACTGGAAGGTAGCTTCCATATTGGAACAGTTATGCACAGCCCAATTTCAGATCTTCATTTTTAATTTTACAGAAATGAATCAGTTAGTCCATGTCAATGCTGGTTCACATCCTGTTCTTTAAGGATACACATAGCATGTCAGACTTAATCCATAAAAAGTTATTCAACTCCCATGGAGTTGTCAAATATGGGGACAAATCCCAACTAGCTCCTTGCATCCTTGACTCCGCAAAGTTGAAATTACCACATATTCAAAAATATAAGATAATTATTAATCAATTATCATAACACACTATTTAGATATGAGACCCGGAACTGATCCCCTTGACTACTACAATAAACCAAAGGAAGTGAGCAAAAACAGTGAACAGAAGTAAAATGAAAAGATGGATATAAGGTTGGGAAAAAGAACTCCCTAGATTACAAGAGAAGATGCATTTCATATAAAATCAAGAAAACAATAGCATCTTTACGCAATATCAAAAGTATAAAGAGAAAATCTGTACCGGGGTTCCCAACCAAGTACTTCTGCCATTCCAACAAATGACATAAGAAAAGGAATGCCAGCCTTTGCTGCTTGCACCGCAAGTTCTCGGTGACCAATATGAAGAGCATCAAACTTTCCCAGTGCTACTATACCTCCTAATTAATTGTTAAAGATGAAAACCAGCAGGAGATTGGGTCAAACAAGGAATGACAGCACATAATTATTAGAGCTTGTAGTAAAGAACTAACTGGGAATATGGAAAAGAAACAACGAGTGCTGAAAATCAATAATGCATAAACATAATTCTAGCATTCCTTCTCGTAGAAATAAGTAGTCCAACCTAGAGGTGTTCAGGTCCTAGTCGGTTCCACCAGTTTAAGGCCAGGAATGGACCGGACTGATTAACTACTGGTCCCATACCTTGGATTCAAGACAAATCATCAATTGGTTCCATCAGTTCTGGTTCTTAATAGATTCGAAGACCAAAACTCTAGTCACTTAAGCCCAAATAGAGTATTTTTTTAATCCCATATATTGGGCCATACAATTTAGGATAAAATTACACAAAAATCTACGATATATAAAGCCCATAGACTCAATAGCCCCATTTGAACATGACTATGCTTGCCCAAGAGAGTGAGAATCATGCATATATAACCCTCCTTAATCGGTTCTAACTGGTTAATCGGTTGGTCCGGCTGCAGTTCTAAAATACAAATCGCTCTAAGGCTACAAGACCAGCCAATTAGTAATCGGCTCTGGTTGTTGTCAGTCACTTCTGATCCAGTTAGTCGGTTCCAGTCCAAGATTGACATCCTACTCTGACTCCGACCTTAATGACCTAATCCTTCGTATGGGGATGACACTCTCACTCTCAATCCTAAAATCCATGTTTTGAGAGTGAGAGCACCTAACATCCTCGAATTCAGGTACTTCAGAGATAGGTTGTCAGGAAAACCAATCCAATGGTTAGCCAGTTGGGAGACTTGATTGAAGGAAAGCTAATATCTTGATTTAGATAGACATCTCCAAAATAAAATTCCATTTTAGGCGATCTGGGTCAAACATTAGAGGTGCTTCCTTGGTCCCTCAACCTTTTATTTTTACACAATAAAGCTTGAAATCCATTTATACACATGCAATCATATACATATGTGCACTCTAGAGTCGCATTTAATCTTAGATTATATTTCATTTGGTTTTTCTCACACTCTTACGGTCCAACATAAATGAAAAACATGCTCTGATATTCCCTACCAAGTACCAATGTCTGCACCTTGCCCGGTGGTGATGCAGGTGGGGCATGCCTTTTAACATATTTCGACAGCAGGTGTTCAGGCTTTTGAATGTCAAACAGATCTTTCTCAACTAGCAGAGAGCTGCATTGTCTTCTAAAGGGATGGGTCTATGGAAGATGATTCCATTCTACATTTGTTGGGTGGTAATGGGGTGAAAGAAACAGAAGGATACTTGAGGAGAAGCAAAGAAGATCATCCGCCAATGCAGGACAGTTTCTTAACACTTGAAGCCTTGAAGGCCTGGGCAGAGTTCCAAGTTCAGAGATGTATCTGCTACTCTTTTTGAAGGAGACATATTGGGTTTGATACTTAACTGAGGGTGGGGTGATATTCTATATTGTAGTTTTCTTTGAGCTTCTGTCTGATTGTATATTGGGCGTGATTTTAACTCCTCAATGGAATCAGGCTTTGTTGTACTCTATCCTCCCTTTTTCTTTGTAGTTTAGTAAAATGTCTGTACCTTGGATGTTAAGCACATTCTTAAGAACTGATATAAATTATTTGCCAGGAACGAAAAAAAGATTTTAATATTTAGACAGGAGTAGCACTTAATAAAATCTATTTATATAATTACCAAAACAGGCGGAGAAGGGAATCACGAAAGAAAGAGGCGTAAAAAGCAAAACCTGCGACAGATGATGACCCATCAGAAGGAAGCTCCGGATCATCTTCATGTTGACTAACATATGAAAAATAGAGCAAATGTTTGGATAAATATAAAAGTCATAAAAGCACAATCCAGCACGCAAATTAGGAGGGGGAAAAAAGACCAAACAATTGAACAAATGTATAGAACAGATAATTCATTCGGGGGGAGGGGGTGAATGGAGGGGAATATAAAGAAAGAAAAGAACAACAAAAAAAAAAAAAAAAAAAAAAAAAAAAAAATCAAACCTGAAACAATCAGATAGAATGGAAGCTTGATTGGGTGATTTGGCTTGCAGAGTATCAGCTTGAAGCCCAGAAACATTGCCGGAAGTCCCCAACCCCAGGAAACGATTCTTCTGAGCATTGCTATCACAGGGTTTGAAGGAGGACGATATGTAATTCCTGCCTACCCACAAATGACAAAGTGGAGCCCTGGAACAAAATCTCAGGTCATAATTTCTGAGGTGCTGAGAGATTCGACATCCAGTCACCATCGTCAATTGCAGGAAAATCCGTAGATGTGAGGTGAGACTTGAGAGAGAAGGCCAACCCAAAGTAGCTTTTAACTCCCAAGTCTCACAAGTTCATGCACATTAGTTCCGAACTTCCGACTGATGATACTTCCAATAGAGTTGAGACTTGAGAATGGATGTTCACTGTTCGGTGCTCGTAAACCTGTAATTTGTGGTTTCCTCCGTGCTTCTCCTCCTCTTTTTATCTGAACGCATCATTCTTAAATCCTTGAAATTTAACACTCGCGATGGTACGAGGATCTTTCTCCTTGGCACTGGCCGGTGTCAACGTCCTCTTCCTTTCGACATCATGACGCCCAATCATTGGATTATCACCGAAATCTAATTATAAGGGGACAGTTTTGATGGTTGAGAAGGGAAGGGTGGTGGGGTTTTGTGCCGATTCCACGGATCAATCGTTGACACATCAGATCGGTGTCAAACAGAAAATCCCCTAAGGAAAGAATTGAAGCTTAGCGTTGCTTGGTCTCCACCTCATCATCATCATGTGTGTTCAATGAGGATAATTTGGATATTTCAAGAGAGGGGATATGAACAGAGATGGGAAATTTACATCAAATGGCTTAAACATCCGGTGATAAATATAAACATTGTCACAAATCGGTTATATGAAGACAAAAAAAAAATTTTATGGAAAATTTACTAAGATACACTCTTGACCATTGGTTTATCATAAAGAAAGGCCTTCCCTTAACAAAAGTTACATGAACAGAAATAATGTTTTATGACAATGTAGTCTACACTGGGCATTAAAAACTGATAGAAGAAATTCTGAAATCTTTTTAAGACAGTGCTACTCTTACTTAATGTAAAATTACATAAATATACCATTATTTATCTCTAGAGTGAGGCCTCTGTAAGTTCTCCAATTGTAGGTTGGAGAACTTGTGGAGGCCTCGTTCCAGAGATAGACAATGGTATATTTATATAATTTTACATCTAGTAAGGATAGTATTGTTTAAAAAAAATCATCAGTTTTTAAAGCCGGTGTGGAGTGTGGACTACATTATTATAAAGGATTAATTTCAGCTACCCTCCATTATAGTTTTGACATCACCTACCACCCACACCTTTCAAAAAACATCAATTACACCCAAGTAACTGACGGAGGAAACGAAAATCAGCATTAGACATTTTTACCCTTTCTTTTTTTAATTGAAAATTTTTAAAAACTAGTAAAATTACTAATATGACATTTCTCTTTCCTTTCCTCTCTCCCTCCCTCATCTTTTCTTACCCAAATGGAGATTCGTTTGGAGATTAAAATGGGAAAAACTAGACGAGATCGAAAAACTTCCGAAAGGATTTTTTTTTTCTAGATAAACTTTGTGATCCTACTGATTACTCAATCTACAAAAACGAATGGCATGTGAAACTAAAGAAACTCATATTTGACGACTCTTTAATATTCCCCATTTGTTCTCTGTTTTTTTCTTCTTTCTCGGCTGTTTTTGTACAAATTTCTGCTTTGTATCACGATTTGTTTCGTTTTCTTTTTTTCCGAGTGCAGGAAAATTAATGGAATCCAAAACTGGGACTGAAATCGATATGAACATTAAACCCAATCATTTTTCAGATCTGGATTGAGTTGCGAAGAACGTAATAACAGTTTGCTTACTTTGATAGGAGAAGAAGAATAGAAGGATATGGAACCGGAGCTCTCACATTAATTGTTACACCTCAATTCTGGACTAACCAAAATGGTGTAATGAACCGTCAATAAACCAACGGTTCAACCAGAATCTCGTATAGGCTATTCCCATTTTTGTTAAACCAAAATACATTCCACATTAATCAGAGATAATAAAATAAATAGCGAAAGTCTTACAGATAATGAACTGAGGTTTAATCATGATAAATAATTAATATTCTATTTTTCTCCAAATAACCAAAATATAATTTAATACATATTACAATATCCAAATACAAAAATTAAACGCTAAGCGTATCCATAGTTGAAACGCTAGCTTGACGAATCACAATAGTCCTCCATAGCTTGCTCATCATAGTCGCATCTGTTCACATGTTGACTTGTTGACATAATCTTCAGCCGTAATACCTGCAACATTAGAAACTAAAAAGAATTTCGTACACGAGGGTTAGCTCTCCAACTTGAGCTCAGTGAGTAAACAAAACAATGTAACAAACATATGCATGCATTCAATTCATATCTGTGGTCTGGTATATAAGTTTGCAATGTGCTATAGAAAGGTTCCGTGACCACCTCACCTTTATACATGAGTGTGTGAATTCACCTAATGAATATCGTTATTGTCGTCCCACATGCACCCACCATGGAATAGAGATAGAGCTAAAATGCTTAGGATCGCACCACATCACACTTCCCCTGATGCCTTACCCATACCAATATGTAAGCCCCTATTGGGAGAGCTTGCAAACCGGGGCTCGCAACTAACCAATCCTAATGCCATCTAAATGTATCCAAGGCCTTACCCCAGCATCCCTCAATACGTCCATAGGGATAGAGCTAAGGCCCTTCAACAGAGTCAAATACCACACGATCCGAGACCATCTCCCCTGATGCCCTACGACATAATAATTCTGCTAAGGTAATGGCGATATGACGATATCGGTGGACAAGACTTGAGTAGAGATAGAGCTAGAGTCCGGTGACCATGATACACCACAATGTCACGTCCTCCCCCGATGCTTCCACTCGCATCAAACACACTAACCACACACATACATTCACATGCCTATTCCTAGCATCATCATCATCATCATCATCATGTTATAAATAAATAGAATTAAATATGCATGAACATTAATAGCAGAAATATTGGATGACATGTTGAATGCACATTACAAGCATACACGCATAGAATCAGTCATGGCATTGGACTCAAGAAATAAAAATAGTTTATTATTAGCCAATTAGTTTAGGTCTTGTTCCCTCACCTTTGCTTGAGTGTAAATCCTCTTTCAAGCTTTAAGAATCACCTTTATATCAATACGAAAACCTAACAAGTCGATAGATTTTAATTAGAATTCATTCTGACAGTTTTAAGCTTGCTATAAAGCTAGGGTCCGGATGGTCGCAGGTTGGGTCGCATGTTTCGCGACCCCTGTGGTATAGGATCGATCCTAGGGTCGGTTATCCTATCGACCCTAGGTGCGACCGCAGCCTCCCTGGACTTCCCGAGAGCATGGGGTCGGTCTTGTGGTCTGATAGGGTCGGTTACCAATCGACCCTACATGCGACCGCACGTAGTTTGAGTCGACCTTTCATCCTACAGTGCATTCTTTCATGTTTGAGTCATTTGGGTTACTTTTATAGTCCATTTTATGATTGTTCTATGGTCCAAAACTCCAAGTTATACACTTTCTTTTGTTCACAATGATTTCCTCCATGATTTCCATTGGAATTTATCCATGGATGGATGGTATTGGAGTTTCTCCTAACCTAACTTCATCATAATCTATTCTAAGCTTTCAATTCAGATAGGGATTGAGGTTCATACCTTCTGTAGTTTGAGTTTCAAAGATTTCTCTGAACTTCTTCTTCTTCCTTAGCCTTTTCTTCAAGTTTTCCTTCTCTTATTCTCTTCATTCTCTTATATTTCTCTCACTTTCAATTAGGGTTCTAAAAGGAGTGAAAGAGGCTTAGGGACGTTCTATTTATAGAGAAAAATCTCTCAAAATAAGTCCCATTGAGTTTAGGAAAGGTCCCATTCAAAATTAGGAAAGTTTCCTAATTTTCGGTTCGTGTTGTTTTTGCTGTTTTCCTAGGGTCGATGCTAGGGTCGACCCTAGGGTCGCATAATCCGAGACCCATGCGACCCCACGACCAAAAAGTCATGGGTTGGACTTCTTTTGAGGTGGGGTTGACCCTATCTGTTTAGGCATGCGACCCTACCCTCATTTTGACTGTTTTTGAGTTAAATTTCATATTGGGTCTTGGGTTTCTTCACGCACTTGGTCCACTTGGCTCGACCATGATATGTATACTGGTCACGACACAAAATGTAAGGTTAGACCGGGTTCGTGGCGTGCGGGTCTTACAACTCTACCACCCTTAAAAGAAATTTCGTCCTCAAAATTTGAACGTACGGATCTTACAACTCCCCCCTCCTTAAAATAAATTTTGTCCTCAAAATTTGAATTTACTTTAGAGTCAATAGGTGAGAATTTTATTTTCACATTGTATCTTCTTCCTCCCATGTAATCTTCTCCACGTCTTGTCTTCGCCAGGTTACCTTCATATAATAATTATCCCAGTTTTTGAGATGTTTGTACCTTCCAACTAGTGAACTAGGCTGGTACCACTTCAATAGTTAAATCTTCTATCTAATTCAGTGGATCAATGGTCAATACCTTTGATATGGATCTCCAACATACTTCTTCAATAGAGATATGTGAAATACGTCATGCGCACTAGACATGGACAGCGGTAATGCTAGTTGATATGTAACTTTTCTATGTCTCTCCAAAACTTTACAAGGTCCAACACATATATAGGATACCACTTTCCCTTCTTGCTGAACCGCTTCAAACCATACATAAGTGATACCTTCAAGAACACTTTGTCACTTATGGCGAACTCAAGGTCTTGGTGTCTCTCCTGACAAACTTGAGCTATCTTGACCCTTTTCTTTGATCTTGTCTGCCACTCGATAGGTTTCTTCAATAGGCTCAGGTCTTAAAACTCTTCATTCATCAACTTCATTCCAACATAGAGGGGTTTGACATTTCTACCGTACCATGCTATATAGGTGACATTTACATGGTAGCTTGATAACAACCTCAATCTGTGGTAACTTTTCAACCCAAGCTCCTTGAAATCAATTTCACAAGCTCGGCATGTCTCTTAGGATCTGTACAGTCCGCACTGACTGTCCGTCGGTTTAAGGTAAAATGCTGTACTAAACTTCAACTTTGTCCCCATTGTTTTTGGTAGATCCTCCCAAACTTTGAGATAAACATGAGCCTCTAACCGACATAAAGCTCTTATGCATACCATTCAATCTGGCAATATTATCCACATATAGCTTAGTTAGTCGCTCCAAAGCATACCGAGGTCGTATAGCAATGGAATGAGCTATCTTCATAAGACGATCAACAATCACTCAAACCATGTCAACCGATCTGGGAGTCAGTGGCAAATCATTGACATAGTTCATTGTACTGCAGTTCCACTTCCAGAGTGGCTCCGATAGTGGTTATGATAAGCCATGTTGGTCTTTGTCTTTCAGCCTTTACTTGCTGATAATTCATACACTGAAACATGCATATAGCCACAACTACTTCCATTCCCTTCTACCAAAATAATCTCTTCATGTTTTGGTATATATTATACTTCTAGAATGTATCCAATACGGAATAGAATGGGATTTTAACATTATCTTATATCTTATGATCAGCATTTTTCACTTCAGGTATACATAATCATCCTCTGTATCATAGGACCTTTTTCGCATCCGGAGTAAGTCAGGGTTTGGTTTTCTTTCCTCTAAATCTGCTTACACCGTTCTTATATACAGATCTAACAAAATTGCTACTTTTACTTCATCCATCAATTCAGAGATGATCTTTAATGCCAGAAGTGCAATCGACAAACTATTGCTCCATAAGTTCATCCATAAATTCTCGCTCAATTGGATCATCACGAGTTTCTATTATATGTTACTCTCCTTTCAATCTGAATTTGTTGCTGTGAAACATAAGACATCATTTATACTGGTTCCTTCCTCGGACTTCATAAATCTCTTTTTGCTCAAGGCCTTAGCTACTACCTTAGCCTTGCTCGGATGACACTGTATATCACAGTCTTAATCCTTGGGCAATTCCAGCTATTTTCTTATCTTTATGTTCAACTCTTTATAATGAAGAGATAAATAAAACTCTTGTAATCCGATTTAATTTGAAAATTTTCTCTATATAGGTAATGTCTCAAAGTTTTGATTGCATAACTCATCACCGGTACTTCCAAGTCATGAGTAGGGTAACTCTTCTCATGCTCCTTCAGTTTTCTTGAAGCATATACAATCACTTATTTACCTTGCATCAACCCGCATCCTAGATCCAATCCGAAAGTTTCAAAGTATAGGGTAAAAGGTTTCCCTAGTACCGGAACGACCATGATGGAAGCTGATATCAACCTTGTTTTTGGAGTTTGGAAACATTCTTCACACTTGTCAGTCCAATTAAACTCCTCTCCTTTCCTGGTTAGCTTGGTAAGAGGTTTTGCGATCTTAGAGTGGTCCTCTACAAATCATCTGTAATAACCAGCTAAACACAAGAAACTTCTGATCTTCACAATATTCTTTAGGTGTTTCTTACCATATGATTACTTCTATCTTAATAGAGTCCACTTTTATCCCTTTCTATGATGCTATGTGATCTAAGAAGATCACTTCGTTTATTTAGGTCTCATATTTCTTGGACTTGACATAAAACTTTTCCCTTTTCAACTGCTGTGAAGCTGTTCTTAAATTCGTTGTATGAGTTACTTCATTCTTGGAATATATCAAAATATCATCTATGAAAACTATGACCAACGTGTCCAACATGTCATGAAACACCCAGTTCATCAGCTCCATAAAAGATGTAAGGGCATTGGTTAATCCAACCGTCATAATCGAAAACTCATAATGTCCAATCCCGATTCTAAAGGTATCTTCGAGATATCACTGTTCAAATTCTTCAGCTGTTGATATCTTGACTGAAGATCAATCTTAGAAATTACCTTTGCTCTTTGCGACTGTTTAAACAAGTCATCGATCCGAGGTTATAGATATCGATTCTTGATCGTGAGCTTGTTCGATTCTCGGTAGTATATACGCAGACAACACTATCATCCTTCTTCTTCACGAATTGCATTGGCACTCCCCGTGATGCAATACTTAGCCTATTAGGACCTTAGTCTAATAACTCTTGTAGTTGAGTCTCAGTTCCTTCAATTCTATAAGAGCTATTCATAGGTGCCTTTGACACAAGTATCGTCCTTGGGTAACAAGTCGATGCCGAACTCGGTCGCATGATCAGATGGTAACCCAAATAAGTCTCCTGGAAACACATCAGGAAATTTATGCATTACATCGATATCTTCCATCTGTGGTGTTTCTTTGGTAATGTATACCACAGATACCATATATCCAACTTCTTTCTCTTCAAAGCATCTCTTGGCCTTTAGCATAGAGAGGATCAGCCTTCACTTCTTGGGCAACTTACTTCCAATAAAACTAAATTATATATCGTCTTTATTCTTGAATGATAACCTCTTTTATGCACACAACAACTTTGTAGAGTGTTGAGACAACCAGTCTATTCCCAAGATGACGTCAAAGTCTACCATCTCAAGTCGACTCAGGTTGCATCCAAATTCTGTCCATCCATATGATTTGGACATTGTTCATAACACTCATCCCATACAACATCTAGTCCAAAAAGGGCTTGAACTAGAAAATCTGGTGTAACGGTCTTAAGAGCTTGTTTAGTTCCTTCATCTCTTATGATTTTCAAAGACTATTGCTTAAAATTTCATATATCCCAAAAAGCTCATTAGCTTACATCTTCTTTTATCATTCTATCATATATCTCGAAAATCATCTTCTGACTATTTACTCATTACATATCCCAAGTCTAAGCATTAGGGTATATGCTCAAAATTTCATTAATTCTGCCAAACTGTCTTGGTCTTTGCTTAATCATTTCCTTTAACATTGGACATAACTCCTTGTATTACTTGTACTAATCTGAATACTATCAATGCCATGATTTTTGACTTTATCCTTGTAGTCACTCTTAGATTTGCCTTTAAGAATCTTCTGCCTTGTCAAAATTCATACCGATATAGCCATCTTTAATTTTACTTGAGTGCTATCTACTCTTTCTTAATTACTCTTGATAGTTTTCACTCTTTGCTCATGCACTCTTTTATAGACATGGCTCATATCCATCAAATCAGTAATCTCAAAATAGATTCTCCATTACTTCATCTGAGGTTCATTGACCATAGCATTTAATCTGAATCCAATCATCTTTCTTCCAATAATTTCATTATCACTAGACATCTTATCAATGGATGTTGTCACACCCCAATCTGATCCAACCAGAACGGTGTGAGTGAACCGCATTAACCACGGTTCACACGAGATCTCGAATAGGCCGTGTCCACCCATACAAACCAATTACACATAACCACAATCAGAATATAATATACAGCGGAAGACTTTAAATAGAATGAACTGAGTATCTATTGATAATGTAAATAAATATCCCATTATTCAAAATCAAACACATAATAATAATATCATTACATCCCTTTAATCCAACCAAGATAACTAAAATAAATAAATAAAACAAATCACGGTACCGCAGAAGGGCACTCGCATGAAGCGTCATGCTCGCCTCTCCCCCCCAGACGCCCAAAGCGCCTACACCTCCATACGCCGGAGCGTTCACATAATCGCCCACAGGTGTATCCCGCATCAACATCTAAAAACAATGTATATACAAAGGGTGAGCACACAACACATCAGAAGACAATCGACAATTTCACAAATAGCATGAGTAACAACCAATTTACGTGGTCCGGTTTAAGTTTGCAATGTGCTATAGAAAGGTTTGGTGGCCCCCGCACCTCTATACACGAGTGTGTGGCGTCGCACAAGAATCACACTACCACCAACCCACATGCACCCACATGGAAAGAGATAGAGCTAAGGTATACCCGCACCTCCCTAATACTCTACCCATACCAGGTACCTAAGCCCCTACGGCCGGGGCTCGCAAACCGGGCTCGCAACTAACAACCTAGATGTCAACAATGTATGCTCTATCCCAGGACAGCCGCACGACATAGAGATAGAGCTAGAGCGTGCAGGCCGGGTCGGAGACCACCAAACCTCACCTCCCCCGATACCCCTATCCGCAACTAACCCACTAGGATAGAAACAATACGCAGTAGACCCTATCCCAACACAACTCCCTACGGCATAGAGATAGAGCTAAAGCACGGGACAAGCAGCGTCGACTCGGAATCCTCGGACCACACAACGATGGCCGGGACAACATCAATATCGGAGACCAACGTACCACGATCTTCCCCGATACCCCACCCGTACCAAGCTTGTTAAGATAGAATACTACAAAAGGTGCCGGTGTGAAGAGCGATCCCAGGCCCATGCCCCACTCCACACACCAACGAAAACAATCACATGCCTAACAACACATCCTATGAATGCATGAACAATAATAATAATACGAAAGTAAAGGATGGCATGTGAATATGCACAAACATCACATCATAGATATTCAATGATTAACAACGATTCCGTCCATTAATTATTAGGTTTAGGTTAGATTCCACCCGACGCGTTCAACAACTTGCTCCACGTCGCAAGATCCAAACGATAATCACAGCGTCCTACATAATATAGGGTTTCATTAGAATATATTATTTAAGGTTTCATGTTGGTCGGAAACCAACATGGTTACAAAATACCCTCACGTAGGCCGACCGGTGGCATGTACCGATCGCAGCTCTATGGGAAAGACGGCGACCGGTATGGTCACCGGTCCCCACAAACAACCTCCCGAGAGGTAGCGGTCGCAACATACCGGTCGCACTATGTGCAACCGGTATAGTTGACCGGTATGTCTCCGAAGACCAACATGGGTTCTTCGACCGCCGTCGATCATCCTCCATGGATTTTCAGGGTTTCTCCTATCCATTCAAGTCAGGCTTTGAGTTAGAGCTATCCCCAACTCATCAAGCTCGTTTCGATGAATATCATCTCGAAACTCGAATCTAGGGTTTGACGGCAACTTATGGTTATTGGCCAATTTAGGGTTTTAGATCAATACCTACTTTGCATGGTATTGATCCACCCAACAACTATCATAGGGTAAGAAGATGGATTCAAACACTTACCGTTGACGGGCGAGCGTGAGCTTCGTCAAACGGTAATGGCGGCTCCTTCTTCTTCTTCCTAGCTCCTTCTCCTTTCCAAGCTCTTCTCTTCTCTAGGGTTTGTGAGAGACAATGGAAATGATTTGAGGGGTTAAGGGTGTATTTATAGGCTATAAATAGGGTTTAGTAACCCTACTAGTTAGGAAACTTCTGGGGTTAAAAAACGGGAAAGGGGGCCCGGGAGAAATATCCAAAATCCCCCAATAAGGGGGGGGGGCGGGCGGGCCGGGGGGGGGCATCCTCCTCGGTCCCCCGGGGGGGAAAAAAAAAAAGGGGAATGTTGTGGGGGGGGGGGGGGGTTTTTTTCTGTTTGGTGTCCGGGGGTGCCGGGGGGCGGGGGGGGGGGGGGGGGGGGGGGGGAACCAGAGGGAGGGGGGGGGGGGGGGGGGGGGGGGGGGGGGGCGGGGAGTCGAGAAATGTAAGAATCAGAATGTTTATCCAAAATAATTCATTTCCTTCTTTCAATTAAGCATAATGACGACAAACACTTTCTTTATCTAATGAACTTAAGTTTAAAGGATCAGGAGTAAATCTGTGGTAATCCAACCGGCATTAAAAGGTCGTTAAGTTACACGGTGGTCCAAATACATGGAAATAGAGGTTTTACAATTCTTAACCTCATGGTTACAGGTTCTATTGAGTGTATAATGTCATTGGTCAATGCACTACAGGAGTAAATCTGAAGAAAATTTTGGTACATCAATAAATCAGGTATAAATCAGAAGATGTACGTTCAACATGATTAAACATTTAACTGTTCCTTCAGTTCATATCTCTATTCATGTTGTCGATCATGAGAGTGGCTTAGGTTGGTATAATCAGGACTAATACTAAAGAAACAATATCTATAACTCCAATTGACAGGTTAAATCAAGAAGGTATCATGTCAAGACACGAGAAATTAAAATCTGGTATGTGCATCCCCTATAATCATAAGAGTAAATCAATAATGCACCGCATCCTATATAAACCTATCTAGATATATGGCCACAATAGATTTGATCCTTTGCTAAAAATGTTTAAGGCTTCGTCTTCAGGAAACATTCTTAAATTCTTGTTGGATCATTTTGAAATGATGCAGTTATCCCATACATCGGTGGCTGATAAGGGTAACCACATTGATACACTACTTGTTGTGCACCAAGCTTCTGCACTGGGGTGTGCGTTACTGGGACTTGCTGTATGGTAGACACTGTGTTATAGGTCACATGTGCTGGGGGTACAATATTGTTACCAATTAGTACTGTACATGGCCTGATTCGGAGGTGTTGATGTAACATCGACAACTTGGGTAGTGATTTACATAGCAACTTGCATAGTCGGTCTCATCTATTGTTGCTCTGGTATTTTATTGGACCAAGTTTATTACAACCGTGGCCAAGGTAATTGGTAGTCCAGATGGATTGACTGGAGTGGCCTGGTTGTTCACCTCCTTCGATTTGTTCTAATCTGATTATCATTATTTAGCATCCGCTCAAATGAGTTTTCACTATCCGTTTTCGACCCAGATAGTGGTGGGGTCAAGTTGCAACATCTTCTTAATGCTCAGTGGGAAATGAATCAGCGTGTGATGGATCTCACTCTGAGTCTCCACGTCACCCAGGAGTATAGCTTTATCTTCTTTTATTCTTAGTGTATGGCCATTGTTCTCCTATCTTTGTTGCATTCAGCCTGAGATCTTTTCATTTACCGTTGCAAGGACTTAGACATTACTAGTCATTTTTCTTCTTTCCCAAATACATCGAGTTTCACATCTTATGAGTATCAACTCGGTATTCCAATGTTTTGGCTACTGTACTATATCCTTTGTATACTTAGATAACTGCTCAACCTATAGATCATACCCTATATTATTCGTTTATCAGGATAAGTTTTGAATTTTCTTTTTTTGTTTGTGTATATATATGGTTCCACCTTTAATATGTACATTATTGTCTTGTTTAAGTTCTGTCTCAACCAACACAAGTGCTTATGGTGTGTTTGTATTAAAACTTTTAATTTATCCTAACTCAGTTCATGGACTCTAGTGGAAGTATTCAGGTTTCATGGGAAAGGTCTGAGAGCTCTGATACCAAGTTGTCACACCCCAATTCTGGATTAACCAAAATAGTGTGATGAACCGTCAATAAACCAATGGTTCAACCAGGATCTCGTATAGGCTATTCCCATTTTTGTTAAACCAAAATACATTCCACATTAATCAGAGATAATAAAGTAAATAGCGAAAGTCTTACAGATAATGAACTGAGGTCTAATCATGATAAATAATTAATATTTCATTTATCTCCAAGTAATCAAAACATAATTTAATACATATTACAATATCCAAATACAAAAATTAAACACTAAGCGTATCCATAGTTGAAACGCTAGCTTGACGAATCACAATAGTCCTCCATAGCTTGCTCATCATAGCCGCACCTGTTCACATGTTGACTTGTTGACATAATCTTCAGTCGTAATACCTGCAACATTAGAAACTAAAAAGAATTTCGTACACGAGGGTTAGCTCTCCAACTTGAGCTCAGTGAATAAACAAAATAATGTAACAAACATATGCATGCATTCAATTCATATCTGTGGTCTGGTATATAAGTTTGCAATGTGCTATAGAAAGGTTCCGTGACCACCTCACCTTTATACATGAGTGTGTGAATTCACCTAATGAATATCGTTATTGCCGTCCCACATGCACCCACCATGGAATAGAGATAGAGCTAAAATGCTTAGGATCGCACCACATCACACTTCCCCTGATGCCCTACCCATACCAACATGTAAGCCCCTATTGGCGAAGGCTTACAAACTGGGCTCGCAACTAACCAATCCTAATGCCATCCAAATGTATCCAAGGCCTCACCCCAGCATCTCTCAATACGTCCATAGAGATAGAGCTAAGGCCCCCCAACAGAGTCAAAGACCACACGGTTCGAGACCACTTCCCCTGATGCCCTACGACGTAATAGTTCTGCTAAGGTAATGGCGATATGACGATATCAGTGGACAAGACTTGAGTAGAGATAGAGCTAGAGTCTGGTGACCAGGATGAACCACAATGCACGTCCTCCCCCTGATGCTCCACTCGCATCAAACACACTAACCACACACATACATTCACATGCCTATTCCTAGCATCATCATCATCATCATCATCATGTTATAAATAAATAGAATTAAATATGCATGAACATTAATAGCAGAAATATTGGATGACATGTTGAATGCACATTACAAGCATACACGCATAGAATCAGTCATGACATTGGACTCAAGAAATAAAAACAGTTTATTATTAGTCAATTAGTTTAGGTCTTGTTCCTTCACCTTTGCTTGAGTGTAAATCATCTTTCAAGCTTTAAGAATCACCTTTATATCAATAGGAAAACCTAACAAGTCGATAGATTTTAATTATAATTAATTCTGATAGTTTTAAGCTTGCTGTAAAGCTAGGGTCACAGGATGGGTCGCAGGTTGGGTCGCAGGTTTCTGCGACCCCAGGGTATAGGGTCGATCCTAGGGTCGGTTATCCTATCGACCCTAGGTGCGACCGCAGCCTCCCTGGACTTCCCAAGAGCATGGGGTCGGTCCTGTGGTCTGATAGGGTCGATTACCAATCGACCCTACGTGCGACCGCACGTAGTTTGAGTCGACCTGTATTCTATAGTCCATTCTTTCATGTTTGGGTCCTTTGGTTTACTTTTATAGCCCATTCTATGATTGTTCTATGGCCCAAAACTCCAAGTTATACACTTTCCTTTGTTCACAATGATTTCCTCCATGATTTCCATTGGAATTTATCCATGGATGGATGGTATTGGAGTTTCTCCTAACCTAACTTCATCATAATCTATTCTAAGCTTTCAATTTAGATAGGGATTGAGGTTCATATTTTTTTGTAATCTGAGTTATAAAAATTTCTCTGAACTTCTTCTTCTTCCTTAGCTTTTTCTTCAAGTTTTCATTCTCTTCTTCTCTTCCTTCTCTTATCTTTCTCTCACTTTCAATTAGGGTTCTAAAAGGAGTGAAAGAGGCTTAGGGACGTCCTATTTATAGAGGAAAGCCTCCTAAAATAAGTCCCATTGAGTTTAGGAAAGGTCTCATTCGAAATTAGGAAAGTTTTTAAATTTTTGGTTCGTACTTTTTTTGCTGTTTTCCTAGGGTCGATGCTAGGGTCGACCTTAGGGTCACATAATCCGAGACCCATACGACCCCACGATCAAAAAGTCATGGGTTGGACTTCTTTTGAGGTGGGGTCGACCCTACCTGTTTAGGCATGCGACCCTACCCTCATTTTGACTGTTTTTGAGTTAAATTTCATATTGGGTCTTGGGTTTCTTCACGCACTTGGTCCACTTGGCTCGACCATGATATGTATACTGGTCATGACACAAAATATAAGGTTAGACCGGGTTCGTGGCGTGTGGGTCTTACATTAACAGTTTGCTTACTTTGATTGGAGAAGAAGAAAGAAGAAGAAGAATAGAAGGATATGGAACCAGAGCTCTCACATGGAACCTCATCGATTCCCACCAACAGTTCTTAGTTTTTTCAGATGAAGATTGCCGCCGGCCAAAGCTTCGTTGCGCCATCGTCGGGGAAGAAAATACTTGCATCGTCGTCGGCGAAGATAATCGGAGAAGAAAGGGTAGATCTAGAGAAGAAGAAGAAACAAGATTTAGATTTGGGGTTTTACCCTCCTTAAGTGAAGGAGGGTAAAACCATCTTTTAACATTTTCTTAAAGACATTATTGTTCATTTCAAAATCAATTTTGGGTGACATCAGCAACTAACGAAATTCGTTTAACGGAGTGGATCTATTTGATTAACGGTGGTAAATGTTTTGATGGTAGTTGATGTTTTTTGAAAGGTATGGGTGGTAGGTGATGTTTCAAAACTATTTTGGGGGATAGCTGAAATTGTTTCAGGGATAGTCCGTGTAACTTTTGTCAAATGAGGATAGTTTTTTGTTAGCAAACCAATTGTCAAAGGGGTGTCTGAGTAAATTTTCCTCATTAAGAGATATATTGGTTGATGATACAAAGCCCGACCCATTAACACACATGTGTAACTTACAATGAACAGCCTCATTGCCCTATCTGAGTCTAGAATATGGATCCTTTATGCATGTGGGACCTTAGGGGTGTCAATTTTTAGCTCATACCGTGTTTGTCGAATCAGACTGATTGATTAAAGCCCTATCCCCCAAAAGGAATGAGTCATGTTGATGAACCCTTAATTAAATGATTCTCGTCATAGGAATAAAAGTATGCTAACATATAGGGATGTTAACGGATCGGATTCGGAATGGATAGTTCATTATTGAATTCGAATCTATTTATCAACTATCCTATTTGAATTTGATCCGAAGTCTTCCAGATTTGTAAAAACCAAATTCGAACTCAAATTCAAATTTAAATCCGATTCAAATAAAAAAAAATATAGGTTGAACATGCGATTAACAAAATCAATTGAACATGAGAATATGAGATGATAGAATTGGTTAAACTAGATGTGAAGAATAAAATTGATTAAAAAAACTCAAGAATTTTGTTGAAAATCGAGATAAAAACTGTGAAACATTGAGATTAACATTTGAGTTACATTATGGGGAAAACAAAAAAACCTAAGACCCTAAAAGAAGTGATAAATCTTCAAGAAACAAAGAAAGTAAGATGAAGAAGACAAGGGTCAAGGGGGAGAGAAAGGAAGAAGAGTGGAAATGGCAAACCTTAGTACTGTGATGTTACCAGAAATGTAAGTGGTGGTGGAGGTTTCGAAGCCACGGCCATAGGTATCACAGGAAACCTTGCCACCACCGTTGACAATGAAAAAGTTCATGATAGGGTGAGCTGCGTCATGAAGGCGAAACGAAACAAAGAACGACCAAGATCAACACTCTTGCCATTACTATCTCATGCTTGTGTTTTTGTTTGTCCTTCCCTCTTCCCTCCATCCTCTGCGCATTGAGATTCCCTAACTCACCACAAGCGATCCTAGAACTCTCGCGATTCTTTTAGGCATCATATTTTAATTAAAATATATAGTAATCATGTAATGCCCCCAACATTTGATTATTATCATAAATAAACAACAAACATTTGATATCCATCTTTGAATCCAATTCTTTCTATCTGATTCGCATCTGCCTTAAAATGGATGTGAATTCAAATCGAATTCAAATTTTCAAATAATCTATTTACATTCTTACTATAACATATAACATATAAGATTCCAATATATTCGAAAATCGTATAATATCCTTGTGAAAAAATTTCAGAATCTGATGAACGACTCCAAGTCCAGCCGTCCAGGTCTGGGTCTCATTTAAGGGAAACAGAGGGGCATTTTGAGGCAAATGATTTGTGGCTGCAGGACAGGTAGGCCACTCTCTGACTTCTGGCCACTGCGCTCGCAAATTGCCTCTCCGCATACTCTCATCCGTCATCATCTCCATTCTCAATAGTTCGGAAGGGCGATCGCACAAGCAGCAGTGTCCGTACATAAGCCGTGTACGCTTTAATTATCAAAAACCATTAACTGTTTCTCTCTCTCTCTCTCTCTCTCTCTCTCTCTATCCCTTTCGGTCATGTGAAGGACTAAAGGAACGTACATGCTCATGGCTTCAAATTCAAGAACTTCTCAGAGTTTCATTTTGAATTTGGATGCTTTGTCAAGTTTCTGCCAACTTTAGGTAGAACCACTCTATTTATCTACATCATCTTTGTTTTTTGTTTTTGGTAGTCTCGATCAATCGAAAATGGACTCTGTTTCGAACAACAACGAAGAACCTAGATCGTGGGAGGAACTTGTCAACATAAATTTAGTACCCTCGGAGTTGTTTCTCAAGTTTCGGAAAGAAATCCAGGGTGTCCGTGTTGGCGTTAATTTGGAGGTATATTCTCCCACTATTTGATTGCTAAATCTTTCATATGATTAATGACAATTGGTCAAGCCAAAACGAGATATTTATTGGTTGAAGAATACAATAGATCAATTATAGGATACAGGATAGAAGTTGACTGCAAGGGAATTTTTGGAATGAAATGTTGGAGGTTTTATTATCAATATGTGGTAGGTTATTGGTAGTTCCAATGAGAAAACAATTGCGAGTTTCCCAACAAAAAAAAAAATCTTGATTAAGAACTAACAAAGCTTTGCCTGAGAAATAGATTTGCCTGAACACTTAACAGCATCCTGAAAATAGCAGTAGCTAGAAGCCCATCTGCCCATCTGATAACTGAAATCAAATAACAATAACCAAGTAGTCTTCCAACTTTGCTAGGCCCCTATTCGTAAGGTCAATAATTCCAATCCTTCGCTGGATTGCAATAGCATAAATCTCTTTCTGATTCCTGTTATGACCTTGTTTTGAATTTAACTAATTCAAAACAAACTCCTTGGAGACGAACCTTTCTCTATATGACTGAACTTTGAAATATAATAGGTATTCAAAAAGTAATACCAAAAAATAAATAAATCTTGCATTTATTAAAATAGGAAACAAATTAAATCGAGATGTTCTAAAATAGTAAATTACAACTTACTTTAACTGTAAAGCTCATAATTAATAAGAATGAAGTAAGGAAATGAACTCAATAAATATATAGCTCACAATCACAAGAACTTATTCCACGCATCGTTTGTGTTTATTCTGACTACTACAAGGTTTCAGACACTTTTTCTTCATGCAACTCAGTTGATGCGGTGGGATTTGTTCTGGCTGAGTAGAAAGCTGAGTAGAAAGCCTACTAGGTAAGCTAAGGCTATTACACCTCATGTTGGGAGGAACATAATTATCCTATGGCTTTACTGGCTTTGTTTCAATCAGCAATTTCGCCCTCTCCCGTCCACTTATGAAAAAAAGAGGAAGTCTTTCTTCTGTGACATCATCATCTCAATAATTGAAGAAACCAGAAATGTCTCATGATACTGTAGTTCTGTGATGGATGAACATGGTGAGAGTTAAGTTAGCTGCATAGCTGTAGATTAGCATTGGAAATTCGAATATGTTGTGTTCCGACTCTTATCCTGTTCATATGTCAATATACCGGTCATATGTATATTATCCTGTCAATTTTTTATCGTCTTCAAATGGTTAATGCTTCCCTCTGAATCTGTTCACTATGGAGTATGGATTTCTCTACTAAAATGTGTAAATGTTTCCTATTGAAGGCTGGAGTCCCCCTGCCCCAAAAAAAAAAAAGAAGTGTTTGTTTTGATACAAGTTAGTTGATGCAGCGATTACTTGGATTTAGCTTGTATTGAGGTTTATCGGTGGGTTATCTGTTCCTGAGCAAAACCATTAGTTAACAGTTTTTGTTTTAACTGTAAGGATATACAATCTGTTGAGGTCTATTCCGTAGAGGTACTCAAATTGGACCAGTAATCGATTTCTAGGTTTCGTTGTAATCCTAATTGGTTACTTCCAATTACGTAAATCATTTTGACCTTTGATTGAGGTTTATTGGTTGATTCTGTATACTTAAGCAACCATAAGTTTATACTATTCTTATTGAGAGCATTTTAGTTATTGCGTTAAATGGATTTCTGCCAAGTATATGAATTAATCTATGTTCTAATGTTTCTCCTCATTTGCAATTTCTTGAACCCAAATACTTTGGGTCCAGTTCTACAATGTTCCAATTAACGAGTGCCAGGCAAAGTTGGTGTTAAAGCCTTTAGCCCCAGATCGGAGGTGGAAGTTTATATATGAGCCTATACAGCATGATGTTCGAGTTCTTTCAAAGAAGATCCCTATCACCAAATTTCTCAATCTTCAGGTTTGATGCCTTTTCCCTGATCCTCATCTTTGTCTTTCATGCTCACGTCAAAGCACATGAAGACCTTTCTTTTGTGGAATGATATAGAGGGTGTTTTATATCACTTCACTCTACCTAAGCTATAAAATGCATCTTTAGTTTGTACTTTCTAGAAATTATGGAACATCAGAGGATGGACATGATACAGAATTGTACATAGATTGGTGTGAGAACTTGTTATGCTTGTGCAGATGAGCTAGTTGCATTGTGTTGACACTTGAATTAATGTTTCTAATTCTCTAGCAAATTTTTGAGAACCATTGAAATTTCATTGAGGCTTGGCAGTAGTTGGTGCTGTTTTTGGATTGCTTCAACCGCATTACTTTGGAACATAGGCTTCATCTACTGAACCACAGCCCTTTACTATGTAAGATGCACCGAGCAAGAATACTTCTATGATAAAACAATTAAAACAAAAGCGTTGTTTTGAAATCTTGGATACATAAATTTTTAAGGGAAAATTACTTGTACCACCCCTGGACTTAGGTTCAAATACATCTACTACCCTAAAGTTCACAGCAATTATACGTACTATCCCTACATGCCGAACATTGTTACATAGAAGTCCATTTCGTTAGATTTTTTTTGTTAGTTGTTGATGTCGGCACGAATTATATTTTGAAGGTAAAAAATGCTCTTATGGGTATTGTGAAAATACCAAACTAACATTCATTAATTTTCCCTTTCTTTTCCCTTTCTCTGATTTCTTTGGAACCGACTTTTCTTCTCTTTAAGCTTTCGGTTTCTGGGATGGAAGGCAAGATCTGATGTCGGTGCTTGGGCAACGGATGTTGTCAGCATTATCATGGCCAACAAGCAGGAATTAGGAGGAAATAAGAGAATAGAGCAGCCGTTTCTCTCTGAAATTTGTTTCTGCAATTTCTTATGGCAGATATGGCAAGGTCACACTTCAAACCAGTAAGCAAGAATTAGGAGAAAAGAGCTAAAAAGCAGCCTAAAAATTGGGTTGTTTCTCGTCAAGGTCAAAACCTCAACCAATGGATTTGAAAACGACCGAGGAAACATAAGAGATAGATTAGGAAAGAGGGAAAGCAAAGTCATGAGAAAAGAGAGGAAAACACAAAAGAAACGAGATATCTTATGAGTTAAACTCTCCCCCTGTATAAGAAAGAGAAAATAAGAGAACACAGCAGCCGTTTCTCTCTGCAATTTGTCTCCGAGATCTTCCCTCTTTGACAACAATACAACAATCTCAAGTTTTTCAGCCAAAAAATTCCAAATTTCATTCTCCTTCTTATCCACTTCCAATTGCTCCCATCAAAGGCTGACAAGATAAATCTAGATGGTATTTTTCAGCTAAGGCTGTGGCGAAAGATGGGACACTTGGACTATCGAATCCCAATAACATATGAGTTGTATTAAAAATCGTTGTTTTCTGGGTATTTAGTTTCTGGAATCTACCGAATCCCAATAACATATGAGTTGTATTAAAAATCACTGTTTTCTGGGTATTTAGTTTCAGGAATCTTATTTTGGATATATGCAAAACGGAATATCAATTGGGTCTGAATCTTATTTTGGATATTGAATTGAAAAATGTTTTAATTAATGAGTGGTTTGGATGAAAGATGTGAGGTAATGGTATCCTCTGTATCATCTGGATTAATGAAGATCATTACACCTTGTTGGAAGCCTTTCGGAGAGGGAGGCGATAACATCAAAATCGCAGAAGCAGAGTCCATATCTGTTTTCTGAATCCACCACTCTGTCGGCTACGGCACGTCTCTTATGCCACTCCTCCTTGTTTGCACTCGCACAGCCGATAATCCGGAGGCGTCGCCGACCGTTCATTATGGGAATACTAAAGCGGCCTTGACTAGCTGATTCTCCCAGCTGTTCTTGGTTTTGGGCGCTTCTTCTGCTGATTTGGAATACGATGTGGATGTTCTCATGTTTGTCCCTACATCGATATTTTTGTAAGGGTTTGGAAGGGTTACTTTGGTCATTTTATCATTCTATTTTAAAAGATTAAAAAAGTCATTTCAATCCATTTTGCTTGTAAATGCAACAAGGGTAAAATTGTCTTTAAATTTTTGAACTTAACACTGTTAAAAATTGAGGTGCGGTTATAATTGTTGTGAACTTTAGGGTAGTCGATGTATTTGGACCCAAGTCCAGAGGTGGTACGAGTAATTTTCCCAATTTTTAAAGGGAGAAATATAGAGGTGCTTCTGGAATTGACCAACTCATGTCTCTCAATTTAATGGGTGGAGCTTATTAGGTTACCAGAAGTCTTGCCATGCTTTTCTGAATACAATGTTGAGCAATAATAAATAACAATTCCATGAAACTAGCATGGCTGAGATGAGGATGTTGAGATTTGAGATGGATTATTAGCAAGACTAGAATGTCTCAAATTAGAAATTGATTCATTAATGTGATTTTGAGGGGTAGCATTGATAAGCGACAAAATGAAGTCAACTGAGAAGGTTTGGTTGCATGCATTTGTGCCGTAAACCGATAATTGTTCCAGTGAGGAGCAGAGTTGCTTCACTATTTAATGAAATCACTTCTGTTTTGAAGTAACTGGGGCTGCCGATTTCAACATTGGGGTAGGGGATAGACTTTCCAGGTCCGCTGATCTGGTTGGTGTCTATAAAGGTAGAACCTCCTTAAGAAGGTCATCATTATCTTCTTACTTCTTCAAAAGAGATGAAAATCCCATAGATACAAAGCGGATCGACAAAACAATAACATCAGCACGGAAATATTATACAATGAAAGAATCAGATAGAATTAAGTCATCCTAGTGGGTGAAAGGTAGATAATCTTGTTGAACCGACCAAAAATGGAAAAGGTTCATCTCTCTCATCTGCCTTTAACTCCTACTAATATCATCATGTATCATTCCGTTTCTTTCTGCCCAGATGGTCCAATAAGAATGACAAAAGGTTCTAAAGAATGCTCCAGCTCGGAGAAAGTCTTTACGAACCATGATATAATGAGTGTTATTAGGTTGTGATGTGCAGTACAATGCATTTATCCTTTTGCATCTAACTGGATTTTTCTTCTCCTGGAATTTGATTAATGACATTTATTGACAATGTGAAGAGTGTGATATTGGAAGTTATATGAAAGATGTATGCTGAAGACACATTTAGCAAGAGAGCAGAACAGGTGTATGTAGGAAGGGCTATGGGTTTTCTGGTAATTAAATTTCCATTGTGGTTGCCAGTTTGATGGATGTTGCAAACTTATAAGCAGATTTTAATGCAATCCTTTTTTTTGCTAATGATGGAGAGGGGGAACTCTCAAAATTACGATAATGAGAATGTTTGGGTTAAGACATTTGTATATTAGTAACAAGAAAATTATTAGTAGAGTTTGATGAAATTATCAGTTCTTATCCAAATCTCACTCTGTAGATTGGTGACAAAAAACAAGAAACAGTCGCCTTCCAGACAGAAATTTTTTTATGGCACATAATGTGCAAGTAAAGAGAAATGAATAATGAGAAGTTTTGATGTTCTCTAGAGAATAATGTCTTAAGTTTGAGCTCCGTACGTGGTGCATCTTTCGAAGTTTAAAGGAGTGGGAAGAAGGCGAAAAGAGGTGGATTGAGGTAACTTGAACATTTGAAGGTTTATTAACTGGAAACATTTGTCTTTAAATGGAATGAAATGAACATAGTTTGTGTTAGCTAATAACCAAATAGTGGGTGTAAGTTTGTAATGATATGATTAAAGCCTCAATGATAACAACAGTTTTACAACTGAGATCCCTTTTCCCCTCTAATAGTGATCTGAGCAGGGAACATCCATTTTGGGAATATTAGCTGCATGGTCACACAACAGAGATCCCCTCCTTTATTAGACAATTCCTTATCTATAGATGTATTTTTTATTTCCTTTCTTCTGACATTGGCCATATTATTTTGTGCACATAGGATTATCTAAAATCTGAATGCCTCATATGTTGAATAAACTGCTTGACCTCTGAGCATATTGGGTTTGTTGGGATGTCCTTGGTAATTTATATTTTTTGTACTGACACAATCATGTCCTGCACCAAATTGCATTGGCAAGGATTTAGTGCACACATGCCACACACATATTATTCTGTGAAATCCTTGTGCCTGTAGAACTTTTTTTTTTTTGCAGGTGGGTGTAGGTCATAGTTTTAAGTTGCATGCAACTGGGTGGAAATGGAAACTCTCTACATGTTTGGGAGGAGATGGTGTTTCCCGAATACATAACAAGACATCCATAGGATTGTTCCCAGGAATGGATTTTCGGTTGGGTTGGAGGGCAGAGTATGTCCTCCCAGAGATTCAGGGGTAAGTTAAATTGATGTTCTACGTTTTATTAGGAACACTGAGTTACTGACGTTAAAAGTGTTTTTTTATCAAATCATTTTTCACATCGAACAGCCAACATAACGGAAGCCCTGCTTATTTCAATGAAATGACCATGCTGGAGGAAATTAGGAGGATTTCTTGGTCCGTGCCCAACCCAAGGCATGGTGAACTAAGGTTGCTTGACAAGCTATAGTTCTGTAAAGTGAGCGACATGATCATCTTTGACAAATATTATGCTGATACACATAGGAATGCCGTAGCTGAAATGAGTTCAAAACAGTAAAGCCCCATTAACAACACAGTTCTTGAAGCAAAGGATCTGAATCACTTGTCAGATTCTGACTCAAGCGACTGTATTCTGTGATATTGTGCTAGCCATGTCCCTGAGAAAATTATTTTTATGAGCCCAAAATATGTCTCCCTTAGCTGCACCAAAGAGCTGATTATCAGTTCTAAGTATTTCTAACTGATTTGATTGAGGATGATTTTGCTAAGCTGATGCTCCTTTTTGGAGCGTCACCTGACAGGCAGGATCCCAGCCATTAGTTCAGTGTGAGTTATTTGAGATTATAATTTTTTTTTTTTGTTTTTTTGTGTGGAGGTTCAGCTATACATTTTACAATATTGTAGAATCACTTATTTTTTATTTGCTATTGGGTTCAAATCATATTTGTATATTAGTTCTTATGGTTGAAGTCTTGTATCTAACAGGGCCCTTGGCACTGGTACCGGGGGACCGATATTCAACATGAACTCCGGACGGTTGCAAGCATCACTAGACAGAGTGGAAGCCATTTTAACTCATACAACATGATAGCTGTACCTCTTGCATAGAATCTTTTTTTTTTCTGAGTACATAAACATTAGTGAGTATACCTAAAGTTAATCTACTAGACTTATCCTGAGCAATTGATTTGAGTTTTTTTATTTGAACCCTTCTCAATACTTTGTCCTGGCAATCCAGCTGAATGTAGGGAAAGGAAAGTTTCACACACCTCTCCTACGGTTTAACACAATGGCAATCACCCCGTTTTCATTGTTAATGACAACCACACCCCACTGTTAGGATGACTGATGGAATAGATGAAATGACAAATTTACCCTCCCTTTTATAAACACTATCATTGTCCTCTTTAATCCTCTCTCTTATATTTCCTTCTTTCATTCCAACGGTTGAAGAAAGGGTTTTCTTCTCCAGTGCACTTCCCCGACTGTGCTCTTCTCCGGCGGTGCTCTCTACACAAGTGGATCTCATCTCCAGTTACTGAAAAGACTTCTGGAAAGTGGCAATGACCGATCCAAGAATTGCAACACTGATCCTCAGCTGGAGATGAGGTTGCAAGCATCCAAGCGACCCTGCAAATGTGGCGGCCACAACAGCAGCCGTTGCTGGGAATTCCAACGGGTTTTCCGTGGATACCTTACCGTTGTTGGGAATTTGCTGTCGCAGGTGGGCTTTGACAATCCGATTCCGGTCAATGGGTCTGCAGGACTATTTGTTGGTCGGAAGGCATCTCATCTCTTTCTTTCGTCTGGGTAGACGCGAAGGTCTTGGGGTTCTAGACCTCTAAATATCTTGTTTTACTTTTAACAACTTTTACTTTGAAGATACTCTCAAGAAGCATACTAAATTAACAAGAGGCTGTCTGAGCCCCCCATACCTCAGACTGAAATAGAAACAAGAGAACTCCCTGTGTGATCCCATACCTTTTTCTAACAAGGCAAGTAGATTCTTTCAATTGAAAAGGAAAAAATGAAATTATAGCTCCATCCATTTTAGCACACGTAGAGGTGGCCAAGTGATATCATCTCGTCTAATCTCATTGGAGCTCATCATCAACATCAATCACGACATCATGGTTTCGGTTTATATCTTCCTCCATCGCTTCATTCCCTCTTGTTTTTCCCTTAAAAGTTTTTATGAATGTTTATGTGGGGAGAGAGAAAAGGAAGGTTTGCAGTGGGAATGTAGATCGCCGGGTTTGTGACATAACAGAATGGGAGAGAGGTGGTGGTTGGGAGTGAGACAGTAATCTCCAGCGCAGGTTCCCGGCACAATGGCCAAAGTGAGGTGAGGCGTTGTTATCTTCTTCAACATAGGTGCAGCGATGTTCTTCAAACGGCGAAAGTAAGTTCTCAAGTTCTCTCTGATTCTATTTCGGTCGAGAAATGAAGAAGAAAACGTATGTATAGGATATAGAATGTCATTTATTATGTTTTAGAAGGTTAAAAAGTAACTCTACATGGGTCTAAGGGTGTTTTGACATTAAATTTTAAATGAGACGACATGTCAGCATCTAACAGACATGTCCTAACGGACAGATCATGTGTTCATTAGTTCTCAAAAAGGGGGGTTTTAAAAAAAAAAAAAAGAGGGAACCCAGGGGGGGTTTAGATCATGTGTTCATAGTTAGATGATGAAATGTAGTTGCAAAATCTTCTTCCTTATTGATTGGTGCCCTATTTTTATCCCTTTTGATTCCAGGAGATTTCAGCAAAACCAACATAAAACTGAGAAAGAACATAGATAACTCGCTATACATAGGCCCATCCACCAATCATGGCAGGGTTTAGTATTTTCTCTCTCTTTTTCTTCTCTCTCTCTCTCTCTCTCTCTCTTGCTGGTTCTTGTGAGAGGTGATCGTGCAGGTGCAAGGCTATGTTAGGTTAGACGGGGTTCCTTGCAAGTTCCAATGTGAAGTTACAAACAGGTTATGTTTGAGTTGCACTATTTAACTTGGAAATTTCCATGGATCCCAATAATATGATCTATTATTTCTGTTTATATTTTAGTATATATATATATATATATATATATATATATTTTTAGCATTATGAAGAGTGAATATATATATATATATATATATATATATTTTCCACCATACCCTAGTTTACCCTCATAAATTTATGATCTAGTTACACAAACAGTGGTATTTTTGGGATATCAAATTTTTAGGAATCCACTGGAGAGATGATTTTGGGGGAATTCAACCAAAAATTTGTAGGAACCCATCGTTTGGGACCCATAAACGAATTAGAAGTAGTCTCCCCCTTCCTTTCCGGCACAGGCCGTGTCTTGATTCTCTCTGTCACATGATCTTGCTTTGCTTTTCTGTATTGGAATGGCACCGGCGGATGTATCCTTCCACCTTGACGACGGTTGTCACAGTTCTGATATCGCTGTTGAGCTGCTGGGTGCAGCTTTTCTCCTGCAAATCCTACCCAGTTCATCAGAACTCGGAACAAAGCATTCATCCGAACGCGTTGAACCCAGTGGGTTTGGATCGTCTGCAGTCATGCAGTCCCTGTAGTTCCATCCGGGCATTTTAAGCATTTTAAATCTTTTTGGTGTTTTTAGTTTTTATTTAATTTTATTTTAGTACTTACTGTTTCTAGCTTAGTTGAAGGAAGCTACTGCCTGTGGATGCTATTATGTCAATCGGTTTAGGTCGGATTTAATAGGTATTACCATTTTAACACCCTGCATCATGATCATCTGTTTAGTTAATTGTTCTTTCATCGCCAAAGTATAGACATGTTTATATTCGGTCTAGTCGGTCTTGGTCCATAATTTGTCTGTAAAAATGCTCATGCCTAAGTGTAAATAAAAATAGAGAAGTGTTGCGTTTAGAATCCATAATTGTTTTTATGTTGTAGATTGGATAATTTCTTGTAGGTTGAAAAAGCTTTTCTTAGGCTTGTGATCACCCATGTAGACAAAGATGAGGATGGAAGAAATGTGTGGAAGACTCAAGAAATGAAGGAGAGTATGAGACGTTTTACTGTTTTAGGTTTTTAGCTTTAAGGTTGTATTTGTTTGGTATAAACCAAGATTCGATTCGATTTAAAGGTATATTCGGTTAATTTGTTCAGTTAGATCGAACTACACCCTTACACCGTAAGAGGTTCGGGTTGGGTGGGTTGCACTGTGCATATTAACTAACCGGCCAGTGCGGTTTCAGGTTATTATCGGGCTGGTTTGGGTTGAAAGCCTAGTAGAAAACCTGTAGGGCCATTTAGAAGGCTGAAATAGTGAAGCTAGGGGTTTAATTTTTAGTCTAAATCAGTTTATCGGGCCATTATCGGGTTCAAACTCATAGGTCCATTTTTTGGGTCTGGTTTTGGGCTAGCCCAGACTAGACTGAGACTGGTAGGATATGTCATACCTCAACTCGAAACATGTCCAACAACAGTTCGGTCTGGGTTGGTCTCAAGTTAATTCGAACTGGCTAGGTCCAGGCTACCAGTTCGGTCCCAAAATTGACACCCCTATAGTGAATGTGACTCCCACCACATGACATGAAGATTATTAATTCACATTTATCAAAAATTTTTTTTATTAATTCATAGTATACTTCACTCTTAGGTCTCTCTCTTTTCTTGGACTCCACCACTTTACATCCAATTATTAATTCACATTTATCAAAAAAAAGAATAATTCATAGTATACTACCTGTTCAAGTTAGTGATGTAGCTTTAACCAAGTTCCCAAGATGGGGAGAGAGTGTAGTTTTGGGGGAAAAGGTGGGGGGTGGTTTAGAAGATGGAGCTTGAGAGGATCAAGCTCCTTTGTCGTAGGGGAAGAAGATGAATTCAAGTGGGAACTGGACTTACTTAATTGAGAATCTGCCTTTCTAAATATGTGTCGAACGACTTTTATAGACATAGAGAATCTTGAACAATCTTGAGATAAAACGTGGGAATAACCGCCTAATTATCAAGTGCATCTCCGAGATTCAAGCATGATCGTTAGATTGCGAACCAACAACCAAGATTTGTCAAGTCGCCTGTCTCAATTAGCAAGATCATCATGAAACATATTGATTAAGAAGTCTTTTACAAGTGTGATAGCTAGGGAGCAGGATAAAGGACAAACTAAAACATTTGGTTACCAAGTCGCCCAACAATTATGCAACTGGACATGTCACTAGGTATTGATGCGACTTGGCATGTTGACTAGTATTGATGCGACTTGGCATATCGCCAAGTATTGACGCAACTTGGCATACCGCAGTTGTCATACCCCAATTCTGGACTAACCAGAATAGTGTGATGAACCGTCAATAAACCAACGATTCAACCAGAATCTCGTATAGGTTGTACCCACCATATCAAACCATACACACATTCCACGGTAATAATCAGAGATAATAAACAAATAAGCGGAAGTCTTTATAAATAATGAACTGAGGATCTAACAGTGATAAAATAAATATTTAATCCAGTTATCTTCAAATAACTCAAGATATAAAATAAAATAATCAATTACATGTTCGGTAGTCAAAATAACAAAACTAATCAAAGACACATTGATTGCACTCGCATGAAGGATCATGCGCATCTTCTACAGCTTCTACGTCCATAGCCGCCATGTGTCCATACGATGGAGCATTCACGTAATCTTCTACAGTAGTACCTGCATCATTAACTAAAAATATTTGACGTTGAAAGGGTGAACACACATCACGGCTCAGTGAGCAAACAAAACAATGCGCAAACATATGCATGCATTCAATTCAATATCTTTAGTCTGATTTTTAGGTTTGCAATGTGCTATAGAAAGGTTTGGTGGTCTCCGTACCTCTATACATGAGTATGTGAATCCGTCCAATGCATCAAACACCATTGTCGTTCCACATGCACCTACCATGGAATAGAGATAGAGCTAAAGTGTCAAGATCACGCACCGCCAACACTTTCCCTGATGCCCTATCCATAACAACATGTAAGCCCCTATTGGCGAGGGCTTGCAAACTGGGTTCGCAACTAATCAATCCTAATGCCATCCAAATGTATCCAAGGTCTCACCCCAGCATCTCTCAATACGTCCATAGAGATAGAGCTAAGGCCCCCCGACAGAGTCAAAAACCACACGGTCCGAGACCACTTCCCCTGATGCCCTACGACGTAATAGTTCTGCTAAGGTAATAGCGATATGACGATGTCAGTGGGCAAGACTTGAGTAGAGATAGAGCTAGAGTCTGGTGACCAGGATGAACCATAATGTCACGTCCTCCCCCTGATGCTCCACTCACATCCAACACACTTAACCACACACACAATCACATGCTATTCCTAGCATTATCATCATTATCATGTTATAAATAGACAGAAATAAATATGCATGAGCAATAATAATCGAAATATTGGATGACATGTGAGATGCACATTACGAGCATACAATCATAGAATCAATCATGGCATTTGATTCAATAAAATAATTTATTATTATTCAATTAGTTTAGGTCGTGTTCCCTCACCTGTTAACAATACTCGATCTCCTTCCAAACCTTGTAACTCTCTTTGAATCAATTTAGTAACCTAGAAGTTATATGAATTTAAGTTAGGATTCATGTGTAATATGTTACAGTAGTCGAAAATCAAAGCAGATCATTGATAGGTGTATAATTGGTCTTATGGTTTCATGTTGTGTCGACCATACCACGTACAATCGATACCCTACGATCGCACTATATGCCACCATACCTGCGACCATACGCTTTCTGGATTCTTTCCGAATGGCTATGGTCGATATTCTGGTCATGCTATGGTCGATCGTAGCTGCGACCATGCGGGTTTAATGTGATTTCTTACTTCCAATACGGATTCCTCCTCTTGGATCATCAATGGGGTCTTCCCTAATGATCATTCTAAGGCCAATATGCTTAGATTTATCGAGTTAATTACTCTAACTCATTCTCCATGATCCCCTTGAGGTTTACTCAGAAAATCTCATAGTTGAATCCTTACATTGGGTTTGGTATTATAATTTACGTTAGAAACTCCTACTCTTGGTGTTCTAAGGCTACAGAGACAAGGTTCATACCTTACTGGTTGTAGAGAGTCTATAGAACTCTTTCTCTCAGCCTTCTTCTTAGTCTTCCTAGTCTTCTCTTCTTCTCCTTCTCTTCCTTCTCTTCCTCTAGGGTTTGATAATGTTCCAAAAGAGTGAAAAAGGGTTGAGGAACGTCCTTTATATAGAGAGAAACTCTCCATATAGAGTTCTCCAACAAAAGGAAAGAGATCCCCCCTTAATTTGGAAAGTTTTCGAACTTGGAGTCTGATTTGGGGTCATACGGTCGGACGTACGGTCGCAAAATCTATCAACCATACGCTTGAAAACATCGACTGTACGGTTATTGGTCAGTGGTCTTTATTTCCTATCGTATGGTCGACCATACCTACCCAGGTAGTCGATCATACACTTGGTTTTAAGTGTTTTTAAGTCAATTCTCATACCTGGTCTCGTGATCCTTCTTCACACGGTAGGTCCACTTGATCCAGCAATGATGGGAAGACCTGGCATGACACTGTTAGACAGAGTTAGTGGAGTGCGGGTCTTATAGCAGTAACTCGGGGCGAGTACCAACTTACGGGGTGAAGAAACTTCCAGATTGACCAAGACACGTGTTTTCCCTCATATGTCATGATCCCAGATGACACGTGTTACCCGATGGTTCACGGACAAATTATGGTATCAACAGTTGCCCCTTGTTCCAGTCAACTAGGGGAGTATAATGGGACAAACTTTATGGGAGACTAAATTAGCCTTACTCAGCAAAGAGAAGTCGCTAAAAATTCTCACAGCCATAGAGAATGACCATGACGAGCAAAATCAACAATGATAAACAGCTAAGATCACTCGCCCAATCCCTCACCGCGATAAATGCATCATAAAGGCGTAACAGTTCCTTAATTGGCCCCTTAATTGAAAAATGGAACTAATTCTCGAAAAAAAACCCCGCCGAACTCCTTATGATTCTTTAATGTAAAAGGGGCGTCAATATAAATATTTGAATTAAGTCATCGAGGATGTGCCACGTGTCTATGCGACGATTGAGATTAACCCATGCCTTTACTCGAAAGAAACAAGTGTCAGACCCACTAACTCCAACATTCACTGCCCCATACGGCTTGAGGAGTCACGTCCCGTCAGAAATGACACCGAAATATCTAGTCATGATGACCACCGATTAGCTTCCTGGAGAAGCTATTCCTCTGGTGAAGAATGCCTATAAAAAGACGGTATTTGGCTCAGTCAAATCTTTCTTCGAAACTTCTGATTTTTTTAGTAAAAGACTGAATCTCCCTTCTGCAATTCTTTTGAGATCTTCTGTGGCAACCGTGAGTCCTGAAGCTGTAAGGCAAAACAACTTTTAGAGAGCTTCATCACCGGCGACATCCAGACAGTAAGCACCCATCTTCTTAGTAGATGTGGCCCTCAAAAGATATTTCTTTTCCCTTTCATCCTTAGTTTAGAGAAATGCCCTAAGGCCAACTGCCATGGGAAAACTTCCGACAAAATCCCGAAATCCAAAGGTAATCATCTCTACCCCTTTTTGCAAAAGCATCCCCATGCAGCTCCCATGGAACAGAGCCCAGTCCGAACCGAAACGTCTTCTCCTAATATCAAGGTGGCAGAGGGTATGAACATTTTTGACGGAGATGACCCAAATTTCAGGAAGGTTCTCCTCAACCTATATGAACGATATGTGTGCCGCATACCCCGTGACAACGAAGCGGCTTGTAAGGCCAATACCTCCAAGATGTGGGTGTACTTAGCCTTCTTTGATTCTGACTTTAAGATCCCCGTCCCTAGAGAGGCCGTCGAGATCCTAAAATTCTATGGGTTGGTCGCGGCATAACTCCACGCCAACTCATGGCCATGCATCCTCGCCTACATAGTGATGCTCAGGCGTTTGAATAGACTAGCCACAGTCGACTTGTTTAGGCACTTGTTCATCCTGAACAAGGATGAGCAAAAGGGGGGCAAGACCACGGGATGGTATTTTCTAAAGGCGCGCTCAGGAGTGTCGAAGGTTACGCTAGTGAGGAACAATGTCCACCACTGGGCGAAGAAGTTTTTCTTTGTCAGCCGATTTGATAAAAAACCAATGCCCCTCCCAAACATATGGGGTTTTCTAGAAGTCACACCAAAGAACTTTACCCCACGGTTAAGCGACTATGACGAGGAAAGTTACCGAATGATCGGAACACGCGATCCTATCTCGCATACTGATCTTACAAAGGCAGTGGTAGACTGCCCCGGTGACTTTGGGACCTGGGATGATCAATACGTATTTGATGTTCCCGTGTACGCCGTAGGTAAGATAGAAAAACTAATTGTTTCGCAATGTCCTTTCTTTATCTCTAACACTTCTCTTTACTAGTATCATAGTGGGCCGCAAGAGACTGGACACAGATGCCGTGGCGTGAGCACTTGCAAGTCAACTGCCTAAGAAGAGGTCTGTCAGAGGGACAAGAAAAGGTACAACCAAGAAAGTGCGGGTGACGAAAACCACTGCTACCAAGTCCACCCCCCTAGGCGAGGAGATGAGTCTTCATCGAGGACCCCAATGGGTTTTCAGTCGCCGCTTCCTCCAATACCCGAGCCAATTTCTCTCGGAGAAGATATTGCCGCGGAGGAGTAGGATGACCTTGTGGAGATTCCACCCCCGGACCTGCCCCAGTATGGGGAACCAATCATCCCTCCCGCGGAATTACATCAGCAAGAGGAAAGGACAGTACGCACGGGCGAGCAGATGAAGATGTCGATCCCTTTAAGGTCGCAGTCTGGAACATCACCAGACTTACCGCCACCTAGAGAACAGGGACAGAGGCATAAAGAGATCCTTGTCCCACGGTCAAGGGAAATCGCAGAGTCGTCGCCTCAACGTCAATCGCCACCCGCAAGGCCTTCAGCTAGTCCCTCAAGGCAGAGTCGTCTCATTGATCTTCCACCCCGGCTGTGGGAATGAGAGACTAGTCCCAACAACATCCACCTTCCACTGTGGAGTGTGAAAAGAGGGGCCAACGCCCTAGAGCCTTCGGTGGCCCACCAGCTGGTGGAAGGGATCTGCCTCCCTAATACATCGAAATACTTTAGGGGGGGCAAGAGACGCCCGAAATTTACTGAATATTGGAGATGGATATTGTCTAGGTAAATCTCGCACCTCATTTTTTCATCATCGTCATCTGAATTTTTTTTTTTTTTTTTTATGTCTTATGTATCAACTTTGATTGACAGAAAGCCCATGATGTGATGGAGCTGAGGAGGCGTGATGAGCACTGGGTGGCGAGAGTCCGTCGAATGGGAATAGAAAGGGACGAGGCCCTGGAACGTGCCCGCGCTGCCAAGCAAACTAGAGAGGGCGCGATCTAAGCGAGACTGTCTTCTCCGAGATGGTGGACTCGCTCACAAAAGAGCGGGACGATCTCAAAGAGGACTTGAAGCGGTCTCAAGAAAATGTTGTGCTTGCTTCGTCAGAGAAGGCTCACCTCGAAGAGACCCTTGAGAGCGAAAGGTAGAGGGCAGACAACATGGAACAGGCTGCCACGACAGAAAGGCTTCAAGGAAGGGAGCTCAACTCCCAACTGGAAGCTCTTCGGGGGAAAACCACCGAGTTGGAGTCCCGGCTCGAGGCAGAGAAGAGGAAGGGAGAGGAGAGCTTGGCCATGGCATCCGCAAGACATCGGGTCGAATTGGAGGAAATGAAAGCCGGCATTTCTGCCAAGGTTGAGGCTTTGTTAAACGAGTACAGGAAATCTCCAGACTTGGAGAAGTATGTCATGGAGCATCCTGATATGTACGACTCCCGCCTCCGATTCGGCACCAAGCATTTCTTCGACGGGGCGAAAGATCTGCAGATTTATCTATGAGAGAAACTGCAAATCGAGGTCGACTATTCTAGGTATTCTCTCCCGCTAGATCAGTCCGAAGACGATGAAGAGGAGGGGGAGAATCTTCAGAAGGAGATGAAGGCATGGACGAGGCAGAAGGACGGTTCGGGGGAGGAGAGGATGGCGAGAGAGGCGATGCAGGTGACCCTCCACTTGAAGGTCAGCAGCATGAGGACAATAAAGCCGAGGAGAGGGATGTTGAGCTAGTCTTCGGGCGAGATCAACCAGATCCAACGTTGGACGTGGAGCCCCTCATTGCCATTCTGCCAAGGAATCTGACATTGCCTTTATCTTTGCCAGAGTCAAAGACGCGATCGGACCAGGCCATCCAGGTGGAGCCACGCAATCCCTGAAGCTTCTCACTCCTGTATTTTTTTATTTCTGTGAAAATGATGTAATCTTTGCTTCTTGTACGGACCAACTTAACAAAAATGAAATGATAATTTTGTCTTTTTATCAATGTGCTGTCTCTCTTTTTTTTTTTTTAATAGTACATTTGCCTTGTCACCTTAGGTGTATGATAGGAGGAAACTTCCCTTAATTGAGCAGCTACGGATAAGTGAGCCTGCCCCGAGACATATTCTGGAGACTCGCCTCCACAATACATTATTAGAGCAGGACAGGTTTTTTGACCAAGTCACCTCTATAGAAGGAGAGCTTAACTCACTCCGTATCCAGCGTGGTTATTTTAGTGAAGCATACGACGAGGTGACCGGTGTTTTGACCAAACGTTTCAAGAAACAAGAACAATTATGGAGGGCGACCATACGTGTCTTGCGTGCCAGGTTGGCCAGTTTGGAAGGCCGGCATCAGGGGCTTCTCAATTAACGTAAGGAAGCGTGTAGAGAGCTTGGTGCATTACGGACGAAGTTACCAAGTGGCGGGTAGAGAGTGCCACCGATCCGATCGGCATCTTTAAATTACCGCTGAAGAGCGTGCGACAAACTAGCGGAAAAGCTTACGATAGCCGAGGAGCGAGTTTGCCAACTGATGGGTGGTAGGAGGAACATGGATAGTTATTATCGGACCTGTACCCCTGATTTTAATAAAATTTGTAGCGTCATGTCGCAACAAAGTGCGGAGGCGTGACTTCAGGATGTATTGGATGCGAAAAAAACTTGTTGAAGATGTCGCAAGCCTACAGTTACTGTATAAGGAGGCGAGGGAGGGATCGACCGAGGCACCAAGGAAGGGGGATTCTTCTCAGTTGCTGGGTTAGGGAGAGTCATCTTGACCAGGGAGGAGAGAAGGTTCATCTAAGGCGCCACGTAGGAATCACTAGGGGGCATGGTTCCAGTATGCTCTAGGCAATATAGTTGGCGTTTGTAAATATTTTGTAAGACATCTTATTTTGTTTAACATGATATTTTTGCTAGCTTATGTCTCAGGCTATTCCTCTTGTCCCCCCTAGTTCTTGACAGTTGAGGGTATGCCTGATGCTGAGAACTAAACATGATTCAATTGTAAATAATAACAAGATGTAGGTGACTGTGAGCATCCGAGTTCTTTTGTTTTTTGCCTAAAGTATGAACTAGAGTAGTTTTATCTTACTCTTTGCGAGTTCATAAGTGATTGCATGGTGCATGAAGTTGGATCCATGTAGTGATGTTCCTAGGCAAAGCAAGTTAAACTCTGTTCCTCGGGAAATTATGTGCGGGTTGACCAATGGCATGGGCGCGTGAGTTGCTTACGAGAAACGTACGTGAGTATGCCATGGGTCAAGATGTCCGTACTTGAAGTTGTGTTCGGCTTACACCGGCTTGTTACATTGGATCCCGTTAGGCTAAAAAAAGTAATGCAAAGACAATTCATTAGCATGAGTAGAATCAAGTACATTATTAGAAGAACTTCTATAGATTTTTAGAGTGCCATGGCTTCTCGATGTATTTCTTTTTCAATGTCTCGAGATAATAAGTGCCAGGCCTCGTTATACGGATTATTCTGTATGGTCCCTCCTAGGTTGGCATTAGTTTGCCTTGTTGCTTGGGTTATGAGACAGCGGTGCAAGCAGAGCACTAAGTCGCTGACCTTAAAGTTCTGAACTCAAACGTGAGAATTGTAGTATCTGGTCACCCTTTGTTGGTAGGCTAGTATTCTAAGTCGTGCCTTGTCGTGAGTTTCTTCCATTAAGTCTAGGTTGGCTCGCAGACCTTCATCATTTCGTAATTCGTCGTAATTGGTGATACAGATAGTTGGATGATTAGCTTCGATGGGTACCACCGCTTCTACACCATATACGAGCATGAAGGCTGTTTCCCCGGTAGGAGTTCTGCTCGTTGTCCTGTAGGACCATAATACACTAGGTAGCTCGTCAGCCCATTTGCCTTTTGCTGGTCCTAATCGTCGGGCAATTCCTCGGGATATGGTACTGTTAGTCGCTTCTACTTGGCCCGTGGTTTCTTGATGGTAGACTGCGGCAAAGTGCTACTGGATGTTAAAACCTTTGAGGAATGCCTTATATTGTTGCCTATTGAACTACGGTCCGTTGTCGGTGAAAATGACTTGAGGGATTCCATAACTATATATGATGTTGTTTCTGGTGAAGGCTTCGACCCTGTTTGCATCGATTTTGACTACAGCTTTTGCTTTTGTCCATTTGGAGAAGTAGTCCACAACTACTATTAATAATTTCTTGGATGACTTGCCCCCCGACATGGGACCAACTATGTCTATCCCCCACATTGCAAAAGAAAGTGGGTTGGCGGCATGTTGTAACTCATTTGCGAGCAAATGGCTCACTGTAGCGTGCTTCTGGCAAGCCTCGCTTTTGTTAGCGAATTGCTTGCAGTCGGCCATCATTGTCGGCCAATAGTAGCATTGTCACAGAAGCCGTTGGCATAAGGCACGACCTCCGAGATGACTGCCATAGATGCCAGTGTGTACTTTCCACATTACTTCGTCGGCTTGCACGGGTGAGAGGCATAGCAGGAAGGGGGGAGTCAAAGACTTACGATATAATTTACCTTTGAGAACGGTGTACCCTCTAAACTTTGCTTGAACTAGTTGTCTCTCGAGATAGTCTTCGGGTAACTCGCCAGTTTCAATGTAAGTCTTAATTGGATCTATCCAGTTTCAATGTAAGTCTTAATTGGATCTATCCAAGTCGTCTCGCTGGCGACTCGATGAGCTTCAGGGTCACTGACGATGCTGGGTTTTTTCAATATATCGATGTAAACCGACGAGTCGAGTCCAGTTAAGTCTTCAGCCATGAGGCGTGATAGTATGTCGGCTTCCGTGTTGTTTTCACGGTCCACATTGCTGATTTGGTAGTCTTTAAATTGTGCGAGTTTTGACTTGGCCTTTGCCAAGTATTCGAGCATGTGTGATTGTTTAGCTTTGTACTCGCCCTTGATCTGCCTTACAATGACCTGTGAGTCGCTGTAAATGTCCAGTCATTGTACCATCAGGAATTGCTAATCTGAGTCCAGCTAACAAGGCTTCATATTCAGCCGAGTTGTTTGTTGCATGGAATTCAAACCGCAGAGCGACCTGCACTCTGAACTTCTCAGGACTAGTGAGGACTATCCCAGCCCCCGAGTGCTTGTCGTTTGAGGAACCATCTACAAATAAGGTCCATGTCGACGAAACCTCTGTCTTCTGCTTTTTCTGCCTTCGCTCGTCATCTTCTTCTGCTAGCGTCTTTTCAATGTCAATGCTGTCATTGTTTGACATTTCTATAAGGAAATCCGTCAGTACTTGTGCTTTGATTGCCATTCTGGGGTGGTATTGTATGTTGAACTCGCCGATTTGTATCTTGTTTCCGCTTTTAGAAGAACTTTGCTGACATAGTATACTGGCCGCTGAACTTTATCGACTTCCTTTACTAGAACGGAACTGATGGCCTCAGGCAAGACTGCGAGATAGAGTTGGAGTTGGTCACCGACTTTTAGATAGGCAAGTAGGGGAGGCGACGTCAGGAATTCCTTCAACTAGTCAAAAAACTTTTGGCATTCTGATGCCCATTCGAATCGCTTGGCTCCTTTTAAGATCTTAAAGAATGGAAGGCATCGGTCTACCACTCTTGACATAAACTTGCCCAGGGCGGCTATGCCCCCTGTCAGCTCTTGGACCTGCTTGGGCTTGGTAGGAGGCGGCATATTCATTATAGTTTCTATCTTTGCTGGATTTGCTACGATTCCTTTGCTAGAAACCATGAATCCTGGGAATTTCCCTGACTCGACTCCGAAGGCACATTTTATTTCGTCGTAATACCGCAAAAGCTTCTTCCAAGTCTGTTAAACGACGAGACGGCTGCTTACTTTTGACTAAGAAATCGTCTACATAGACTTCCATATTTCTGCCAATTTGATCGACCAACACCTTATTGACAAGTCGTTGGTACGTGGCGCCAACGTTTTTGAGATCGAAGGGCATGGCATTGTAGCAATACAAACTGCGACTGGTTATGAATGTCGTATTAACTTCGTCAGGTTTGTACGTTTTAATCTTGTTGTAGCCCAAATAAGCGTCTAAAATGATAACATGACATGGCCAACTGTAGCATCAATTGGTCTATTAATTCTAGGGAGAGGGTAGTAGTCTTTAGGACATGCTTTATTCGGGTCAGAGTAAATAATACAAATGCACCATTTGCCGTTGGTTTTCTTCACCATTATGACATTAGAGACCCATTGCGGGTACTTTACTTCTGTAATGAACCCAGCAGCGAAGAGTTTCTCTACTTTAGCCCTGATCGCAGCTTCCCGTTCTGGCGTGAAGTTTCTCTTCTTTTGCTGTATCGACTTGCATGCAGGGTTTATTGTGAGTCGGTGTTCCATCAAATCGCACGGGATGCCTGGCATGTCAGACTCTAACCAGGCGAAGACATCGAGGTTGTTCTTAAGAAATGTAACGATCTCATCTCGTTGCTCCTTGAGTAGTGAGGAGCCGACTTGGAAGTACTTTTCAAGCTCGTCTTCACTGAAGGGTATGCGGATCAGGTCTTCAACAGGAGATCCCCGCTCTTGCTCGATGTCATTTTGAAGGTCTTCTATCTTAATTTCTCCTCTAAGCTTGTCCTCGTGGGTCTCGAGGTCTGTTGCATAGCACATGCGAGAGAGTCTCTGGTCAACCTTACAACGTCCTTCCCCGTAGTCTGTGGGGAACTTCATCACTAGGTAGTAGGTTGAAATGCAAGCCCACAATAAATTTAGGCCAGGTCGTCCCAGGATGACATTGTAACTGGATGGTATGTCCACCACCAGATAGGACAAGGAAACTGTTGCTCTTCTTGGCTTGGTGTCGACTCTTGTTTCCAGAATTATGCCGCCCAGAACTTTCACCGCATCGCCAAAAAAGCTGATCAGGGAAAACTTTATGGGGCGTAGGCGCTTCTCACTGAGATTCATCTTGTGTAATAGTACAAGACGTCAATTGAGCTTCTTGTATCGACGAGCACCCGCTCCACTTCATTGATCTTATCCATCACCATGGTTATGACCACGACATTTTCATGCGGGACTTCAACATCGATCAAATCTTCATCGGAGAATGTTATTACATCCCCGGTCTTGTATGGGGCAGAAGGATTGGATGACTGACATTCCGACCTGGCATGGGATTTTCTTCCAGTTTTTGAGGTATTCCCTACAGCTGGACCCCCGATGATAGCACTTGAGTGGTGCTCGGGCACTACCAGCCGGGTCTAGTAATAATCCTAGCTCGCGTATTCGTCTTCCTTTAAGGGTAGGAAATCTTTCCTAGGAGGGGTCCCAACTAGCCGCAATGGTGGGCTTGTGCTTCTTCTGGGTGTCTCAATATCCATCAGGTCTGAAGGTTGCTTGAATGGCTTGCCATATAATCGCAGGTTGGCAAGTCGCCGGGCCAAGTTTGCTAGTCCCCCGGGTTCATCGTTGGTTTCCGAGATGAGTCCTGACTTGTGTACCAGAAGATTTCTTCTACGGCGGCTAGTCCTCAGGCTCCGATTCCTGCTACGACATCTATGCAGTGACATTAGCTCAGTGCTTTTCTGGATAACTCCAATTCTTCCCCTCAGATCGCCAATCTTGTTGAGAGGTGGCGATTCCGAATCATTCCTCTCTGGTTCATTCCTGACCCTACGGGGTTGCCGCTGCTCAGCCTGGGTTTCTCTATCTGTGGGTTGTTTTCCCTTCTGCCTGCCATCTACATCCCGTGACTTGTCAACATATTTGGGGATGTGGCCGTGTTTTATCAGATCCTCAATTGCGTTGCGAAGGGCACGGCATTTATCTGTGTCACGCCCGTTCTCGCGATGGTACCTGCAGTATTTCTTTGATCTGTCTCTTCTCGGGTCGGGCCTCATAGGTGGTGGAGCGGCCAGCTTATATTGTGTACCTTTCAGGTTGTGCGGTACTTTTGACATTGGGATGGTGAGTTTAGTGAACTGACCGATGCCTGGATCAACCTTGACGACTTGTTAGCTAGGGAATCCATCTTTTTCGATTCTTTGTTTCTTGGAGGTATCATCGGGTGCGACTTGATCTTTGGATCTCCTTTTCTCGCTGGACTTTGGATGTGTGAGAAAGAGGGCTTCATTCATCGCAACATACTTTTCTGCCCTAATCATCAGTTCAGCGTATGTCTGTGGAGGCCTTTTGTTAGTGACTTCAAGAGGTCTTTATCCTTGATTTCGTCTTGCAATGCCATCATTTTGACTTCCGAATTGATGTTCTTGATTTCTAGGGTTTCTTGATTGAATCTTGAGAGGTAGGCCCGTAGGGTTTCTTTCGACTTCTGTTTCACATTGATGAGGTTTATTGAGGTTTTCTTGGGAACCGTTTGAGTCTGAAAATGTTCGAAGAAGAGATCACTCAGTTGGTCGAAAGATTAGATAGAGTTAGCGGGCAGGCTGTTAAACCACAGGCGCCCCGCTCCCGTAGCGTCGACGGGAAGGCTCGACAAAGGATCACATCTTCATATCGGTGAAGCACCATCAGGGATGAGAAATTGTCAAGGTGTAACTGCGGATCGATTGTATGATTGTATGTGTGATAGCATCTACTATAAGGACCAATATCCATTGCCGATGGCAATTACTTGAAGTACATTTTGTGCAAGCACCCCCCCATCGATAGAAAAGGATCCCATGGATGAGAAATTGTCATAAGAGGGTCTAATGTAGGTCATAATTGATTTCTTCTGATGTCCCATCGTATTGGTCGACTTTTGGCATAAAGAAATACTCTGGCCTGGGGACATCCATAATCTCTTTTGTGAATGTCATGTCAGCGCAATATTCTTTCTTTCTTGATACCACGGCCGTGGCGGCCTATTTTTTCTCCATTTCTTCCATGCAGGCTTGTATGGCCAGGAACTGCTGTTCTAACTCGCTTCGCGGGGCATTCAGTCGTGCTTCTTTTTCTGCGACGCGTCTTTGTTCAGCGAGTCGGTTAGCAACTGCCTCTCTCTCAATGCGTTCGACATCTACTCGATCTTGCTCATCATTTCAAGGATTTCGACCACCCTTCCGTCAAAGATTGTCCTTCTTGCCTCGTTGTCCTCCCGACGAGTCTGAGTCAGTTGGCGACAGTGGAACATATTCCACGCCATTCTCGTCATCGACCAGGTTGGGCAATTTCTCTTCTTCGGGTAGTTCTTGGCTCTGATGAGAAGTTCGCTGCGGTACATGAATACACCTGGGGTGAGTTGGTATTTGCGGCGGTTTGAATAACTGTGCTAGTTCTACAATCTGGTTCTTCAAAGAATTGAAATCAGCCATGGTAACGTATTGTGGCGTAGGCCCAGGACCTTCAGGAGCATTTTCTTGAGGGAAATTTTGGCCGGGAGAGGTATTTCCGTCGATGTTCTCAATAGGAACCGGGTCTTGGCCTTGTCCTTCTGTTGTGTCATCATTCTGCGGAGGGTTGTCGCCGTCGGGATTGTTACGAGTATGTCTAACCATTCTTCAAAGGCAGATTAAATCTTGAATTTCGATCTTCAAGAAATCTGGCCCCACGGTGGGTGCCAAACTGTTGTGGCTGTTTTCTGACTGGTGCTTTAATCCAAGTTCTCCTGCAAGATGGAAAGAGAGAGTCGTTACAGGAGGCCAGGCCGAGATAGCCTGACGTCCCCTGCAACGATCAAGTCAGTGATGTAGCTAACAGTATGGAGCTTGAGAGAATCAAGCTCCTTAGTCATGGGGGAAGAAGACGAATTCAAGTAGGAACTGGACTTACTTAACTGAGAATCTATCTTTCTGAATATGTGTCGAACGACTTTTATAGACGTAAAGAATCTTGAACAATCTTGAGGTAAAGCGTGGGAATAATTGCCTAACTGTCAAGTGCATCTCCGAGATTCAAGCATGATCGTTAGATTATGAACCAACAGCCAAGATTCATCAAGTCACCTATCTCAATCGGCAAGATCATCACGGAACATATTGATTAAGAAGTCTTCCACACGTGTGATAGGTAGGGAGCAGGATAAAAGGCAAGCTAGAGCATTTAGTTACCAAGTCGCCCAGCAATTATGCAACTGGGCATGTCACCAGATATTGATGCGACTTGGCATGTCGCCAAGTATTGATGCGACTTGGCATGTCGCCAAGTATTGACGCGACTTGGCATACCACAGTAACTCAGGGAGAGTACTAACTCGTGGGATGAAACAACTTCCAGATTGACCAAGACATGTGTTTTCCCACATATGTTATGATCCCAAACGATACGTGTCACCCGGTGGTTAACGGGCGAATGATGGTATCAACACTACCTAGAGGAAGGACTTAATTCCATAACTCAAAATACGATGATTCCCTTCATACATTCACCAGGATCATGAAGGGACTTGATTCCATGACTATCTTTACACCTACAATTTTTTTTTTTAAAATAAACATAGAGGCATAAAAGTGAATGAATTATCAATGCACAACATCTCAAAAAATAAGTGTATCCATTATCAAACAGTCGGTTTGGTTTATTTTTTTATTTTTTATTTTTATTTTTTATATATGGGTTCGATCCGATTTTGGGCCGATAAAGTGTTCGGGGTCTATAAAAAAACAAAATTTTAATCAATTAATATCGGGCCAGTCGGTTTTGGTCCCTTTATCGGTTTGTATTTATCCCTTGTTTTGGTTCATTTGGTTGGCTAGTTGGTTTCGATTTTCTTTTTTTTTGAAAAAAAAACCAAAACCACCACTGGGGGGGCGCCCCCTCCCTTTTGGTTGTTCTTGTGACATTTAAGTTATGTTTGATAACAATTCTGCTATCAGAAAGTGCTTAAGACCCATAAGTTCTTTTACTGATTCTGCAGAGTAATTACAGAGTAGATTGGTGGTTGATAATTTGGCGAAAAGAGTGCTCCCATTGTTAATTACTTGATTAAATGAATGGCAATGTTAATTTGTTTGGTTACAGAGGCAAGCATCAAAAGTCGTATTTTTACTTTATCAAAAGTGTTTGCGAAGGTAAAATTAACAAAAAGGTAAAATTAACAAAACGAATTGACGTGTCAAACATTAATCAGATCACAATTACCTCCGATGTAAAAGAAATCAATGAAATCACTTTTGAAGAAGTGATAACAAATGTGCTCTCTCATGAAATGCCTCTCTCCCCTGTAGAATGAAATGAAAATATCTCTCAAACCGTTGGATCTATGACAATTGTATATTATTTTGCTTTAAAATTGATACAAATTTTAATGTAATTTGATAATTGTTTTGGTGTTGATGTGTCAATAATATGATAGTTTTGTGGTTCACTCCTTCAACATTAAATATAAATGTTTAGCCACACTCACAATTGCGATTGGATGTTTGTGATAGTGATAGGGTTTGATAATGTGAAATAGGTGCCATGAAAATTAAATGTAAGCCACAAATTTTTATTGTCACGTATGTTATATTACCAAACGTCCGAAGTCATCTATTTTGTTGTATGGGCAGATTGATGTGTCCAATATGTTGGATAGAGAACATGATTTCGATTAACCAAATGTCAACATTCAATGTTTAACTCAATTAAACACCCATTTGTATTGTTTTAGTACTTGTATGTCCATGAATGTATACTGACTAGTACTTTAAACATTATTGTACATTTAAAAAAAAAAAACAATGTTTTAAATTTAAAAAAATTATGAAATTAAATAGTTCATAACCTTAAAGGGATAGCTCAGTTGGCAAAGAGCCTATACCTCATGAAGTGGAAGATTTTGAGTTCGATTCTCACACTCCCTTGGGGTTTTAAGTGCTCTTTCTTTCTTGTTTTTGGTGCAAGTGGAATGGTTCTCATACAATCCCGGAATGATCCAGTCCATGTAGTTGTGCATCAGTTTAGTCAGACAAAGGTCTAGATACTTGTCATTAGCTAAAAAAATAATGGTTCAGATTTTTCTTGTGCTTCTCAAATCATCACATTCCTTTGTTATATGATTTACTACCCTAAATATAAACATCCACGTTTTTATATGATATTTAAAAAAAAAAAATGTAGCATAACTTTGGGGTACCTCACATTTCAAAAATCATACCAGAGGTATTTGTCGTTTCAAAAATATTACATTTGGGGTACCTTTTATTTTTGTTTTTTTAAATTTATCCCTGTTTAGCATAACTTTCTTGATCCCATTTGATTCACTCTCTCACCATCCTATTGTTGCAACGACTCACCACTCGAATTCTCGTGTGCTCATCGTTGTCTCAATTGCCTACCCCCTCTGCTGCCCCTGTCCTCTCCTGTGACCCTTCTTCACCGGCAATAGCTCATCACCAAGTCACAAATCTCGACTATGGTACACACCTCCGGTGAAAACTCCGCACCCCAACTTACGATTTTTTCGATGGTTGTACTAACGATCAGGCACCTAATGAGGGTAGTTCAACAAAAAACTATCAATCTCTGAAAATTGAAATAGATCTAACAATTAACTTAGAGAATGCCAACGTTAAAAAAAGATTAATGT
>JAMYWD010003521.1:0-25000 GCA_028583415.1 Protea cynaroides | reverse complement strand
ATCGGATCAAAGACGGTCAAATAGTCATCATTTTATGTTGACCGGTTGATGGTACCGGTCTTGGTACCGGTCGACCGGTCAGCTTTGCACAGCTGAATGTGGAAATCCAGAAATTGACTTCTGAGGGTCCCACTTTCCTGATTTCGAATCCTAAGACTTTCCTAATCCTAATAGGGTTACTAAACCCTAATTCTAGCCTATATAAACACCCTTAAACCTCCTCAAATCCTTTCCATTGTCTCTCACAAACACTAGAGAAGAAAAGGAGGTTGGAAAGGAGAGGGAGCTAGGAAGAAGAAAGAGGTGCCGCCATTACCGTTCGACGACGCTCACGTTACGCCAGTCAACGGTAAGTGTTTTAACCACTCTTCTTACCCTATGACTCTAGAATAGTTGTATGGGTGGATCAATACCTTGCGAAGTAAGTATTGATCTAAAACCCTAACTGGACCTTAAAACCCTAAGTTGCCTTAGATTCGAGTTCCGAGATGATATTCATCGAAACTAGACTCAAATGAGTTGGGAATAACTCTAACTCAATTATTAGACTTGGAAATCAATGGAGGATGATCGACGGCAATCGAAAAACCCATGTATGGTCTTCTGGAGACATACCGGTCGACTATACCGGTTGCACACAGTGCGGCCGGTATGTTTCCACCGGTATCCCTCGGGAGGCTGGTCTGTGGGGACCGGCTGACCATACCGGTCGCCAGTCTTTCTCAAAGAGCTACAATCTGTACATGCCACCGGTTAGCTCTGTGAGGGTAATTTGTAATCTTGTTGGTTTCCGACCAACATGAAACCCTAAGAAAAATATTCTAATGAAACCCTAATAATATTGTAGGACTTTGTGACTTCCCGTTTGGATCTTGCGACGTGGAGCAAGCTAACAAACGAGCGTCAGGTAAGGGAATCTGACTTAAATCTAATAATTAATGGACAGTAAATCGTTGTTAATCACTTGATTTTATATGATGTGATGTTTGTGCATATTCACATGCCATCTTCTATTTTCAGTTATTATTACTATTCATGCATTGATAGGATGTGATTGTTATGCATGTGATTGTTTTCGTTAGTGTGTGGAGTGGGGCATGGGCCTGGGATCGCTCCTCACACTAGCACCTTTTTGTAGTATTCTGTCTTAACATGCTTGGTACGGGTGGGGCATCAGGGGAAGGTCGTGGTACGGTGGTCTCCGATGTTGATGCTGGCCTAGCCATTGTTATGTGGCACTGTGGTCTCCGAGTCAACGTTGGCTTGTCCACGATGCTTAAGCTCTATCTCTATGCCGTAGGGAGTTATGTTGGGATAGGGTCTACCTGCGTTATGTTTCTATCCTAGTGGGTTAATTACGGATAGGGCATTAGGGGAGGTGTGGGAATGCCTTAGCTCTATCTCTATGCCGTAGACGGCTGTGCTGGGATAGAGCATACATTGATGACATATAGGATTGGTTAGTTGCGAGCCCAGTTTGCGAGCCCTGGCCAGTAGGGGCTTAAGTACTGGTACGGGTAGAGCATCAGGGGAGGTACGGGGGTATCTTAGCTCTATCTCTATTCCATGATGGGTGCATGTGGGCCAATGGGGGTGTGATCCATGAGGTGCCACACACTCGTGTATAAAGGTGCGGGGGCCACCAAACCTTTCTATAGCACATTGCAAACATAAAACCAGACCACAGCATAAAATGATTGTTACTCATGCATAATATTGTGAAACTGTCTGATTGTCTTACTGAGTTAAGTTGTGAGCTCACCCTTTGTATACACATTGTTCTTAGATGTTGATGCAGGTTACACTGTTGACGACTATATGAATACTCTGGTGTATGGTGGTGTTGCGGCGTTGGACGTACAGGCAGGAGAGAACGAGCATGACGCTTCATGCGAGTGCCCTTTCTGTGTGTACCTTTGATTGGTTTTATTTATTTATTTCAGTTATTTTCAGTTGGACTAAATGGATGTAAGGATATTATATTATATGTTTGAATTTGAATAATTGGATATTTTATTTAAATTTATTAATAGATTCTCAGTTCATTATATTTTAAAGACTTCCGCTGTGTTATTTATATTCTGATTGTGGTTATGTGTAATGGTTTGTACGAGTGGACACAGCCTATTCGAGATCCTGGTGTGAACCATTGGTTCAATGACGGTTCACTTACACCATTTTGGTTGGATCAGAATTGGGGTGTGACAACTTGGTATCAGAGCCCTCGGGCCCTGTCCACAGACCATATTGCACCTAACTAAGTCGATGAACAGAGTTAGGAAATTTAAAAAAATTTAATACAAACACACCCTAAGCATTGTTTGATACCTAAGACTGATTAAGAAAGAGAATAATTTATTATTCTAAATATGGAACTTAACATGTGCACATACACTAGTTAGGTGAAACATAAAATTCCATTAAAAGAAAAGTGTATCAAATGTACTAGTACTACAGGGTACAGTCCACAAACCGGACAGTTACCCTATTATATGAACAGTCAAAAGAGAGGAAAATAAAGGGGGAACAATCATGGGGTAGGGGGCCTAGGAGGAATAGGGTCTACTATATCATAATCTCGCTCGTAAGCAACCCTAAGCCAATGTACCTGGTCCTGAGTCACCCGTAGGCTACGAGCCAGACGTCCCAACTCCTGACCCATCTCTCACTGAGACTCTAGGATGATCCTCTGGGTGTCCCTGATCTCAGTGAACATACTTAACACCGGTTCTGGGAAAGGATGAGACGGTCCGGCGATAGAGGTAGATGGTGGTGCTGCAGGTGTAGGCTGTGGAGCTGGCGCTGGTACACCCTCGGCCTTATCCTCGTCATCATCACGCTCGAGCTCGGCTGCATAGGCCGCATTGGTTGCTGCTGCTGCGGCTGCTACCCTCCCGAGGGGGCGAGGGCGAGCCTCCAACTCGTCATCGCTAACAGGGAGGTCAACCACCTGCATCCTCTAAATGGCGTCCCAGTCTATGTCGGATGTCATAGTATCCTCAACAGTCACCTCACCTCTCATGCTCACACCCAGGCGACGTAGCAGGAAGGTAATGAGACAACCGTAGGGAAAGTTACTGGCCTGATCGGCCAGGGTCGCCTGATGCATGGTCCGGATAATGAGGCTGTACAGGTTGCGAGTGATAGAATCCAGTCAAAGGGATAGATTCTTTGCACAGAACAAGGGAGTGAAGAGACCTGCTAGTGAGAGTTCGGGTGGCGGTAACAATAGACCCTTCCGCCCATACAGGGCTCAGACCGCTACAGTACCAGCGAGGAATAACACGGCACCCCCAGTGCCACTGAATGCCGGATACAACCCGAATATAAAGTGTTTTAACTGCTAGCAAGTGGGTCATATTGCAAGGACCTGCACTCTACCGAAAAAGCAACCTCTTCAGCAAGGAAAAGTTTATGCGGTCACCACTGAAGAGGCAGCACCTGATGTGCTCACTGGTATGACTCTATCCCTTACTATTTGGCTTATTAATTTTCATCTGTGTGTATGCGCATATAGAACTAAGGGGTGATTAAATTCCAGGAATTGTAAATGTAGCTGGTATACCTGTCAGAGTACTATTTGACTCTGGGGCCACGCACTCCTTTGTTTCGATTTCTTTTGGAAAGCGAATGGAGTTACCAATTAAGCACTTGAACCCAAGCTTGATAGTTCGCTCTCCACTAGGAGTCGAAGTTGCTTTGACCGAATATTATGGACCATGTACAGTTTGTATTGAGGGCCGAGACTTAGAAGCAAGTCTGGTACTACTCGAGATGGCAGACTTTGATGTCATCTTGGGAATGGATTGGCTAGGCCATCCTTCAGTTATCCTATTATATGCTGAAAGGAAGCTTGTGCTTACTGACAAAAAGGGAAGGGAATATAGCTTCACTAGGATCAGGCTATCTAGGAAGCGGAAGCTGATTCTCTCCGCCCTAAAAGATTAGAGATGCTTAGAGAAAGGGAGAGTGGGGTATCTAGTTTCTGTTGTCGACATCACTGTAGAGGTGCCAAAGATGGAAGATATAGATGTGGTTCGAGAGTTCCCAGATGTATTTCCAGAGGAGCTTCCAGGTCTACCGTCGGACAGAGCTATAGAGTTTGTAATAGACCTTATGCCAGGTTCGGCGCCGGTGTCCAAAGCACCATACAGGATGGCCCCTACCAAGTTAAAGGAGTTGAAGAACCAATTACAAGAATTGTTAGATAAGGGCTTCATACGATCTAGCATATCGCCTAGGGGAGCACCGGTATTATTTGTTAAGAAGAAGGGCGGAAGTGTAAGGCTATGCATTGACTACCATGAACTGAACAAGTTGACGATCAAGAATCGGTATCCTTTGCCTAAAATCGACGATCTGTTCGATTAATTGCAGGGTGCAAAGGTTTTCTCAAAGATTGATCTCTGATCGGGGTATCACCAACTGAAGATCAAGGCCGGAGATATTCCGAAGACTGCTTTCAGGACGAGGTATGGACATTATGAGTTTCTAGTTATGTCTTTCGGGTTGACCAATGCTCTAGCGTCGTTCATGGAACTGATGAACCGAGTGTTTCATGATATGTTGGACACTTCGGTCATCGTATTCATCGATGACATATTGATCTACTCTAAGGACATGGAGACTCATACAGCACATATGAGGGCAGCCATACAACGGCTGAGACAAGAAAAGCTTTATGCTAAGTTCAAGAAGTGCGAGTTTTGGCTGAAGGAAGTGGCTTTCTTGGGCCATGTTGTATCTGAAGACGGTATCAAGGTTGATCCAAGTAAGATAGCTGCTATAGTAAGATGGGAAGCACCAAAATCTGTTGCGGACATTCATAGTTTCCTTGGGTTGGCTGGTTATTATAGAAGATTCGTGGAAGACTACTCCAGGATCGTTGTTCCACTCACGAGATTGACCAAGAAGGGAGAGAAATTCATATGGACAGATGAATGTGAGAAGTGCTTTCAGACTTTGAAGTCAAGACTAGTCTCTGCACCTATCTTGACCATCCCAGAACCAAGCATACCGTTTACTTTATATACGGATGCTTCAGGGTTGGGTATTGGGTGTGTATTGATGCAAGGAGAACAGGTGATTGCTTATGCATCAAGACAGTTAAAGGAGCATGAGAAGAACTATCCTACGCATGATTTGGAGCTAGCAGCGGTTATACATGAAATCAAGACTTGGAGATACTACTTGTACGGTGAGAAGTTTCAGATTAAGTCAGATCACAAGAGTTTAACTTATCTTTTCACTTAGAAGGGTCTGAATATGAGACAGAGGAGATGGCTAGAATTGTTGAAAGATTATGATTGTGACATCCAGTACCATCCGGGTAAAGCAAATGTTGTGTATGACGCCTTAAGTAGAAAGTGGGCATCGAAACCTGAGGCAGGACCAAGTACAAATGCTGCATTATGTGCCGTAGCCTCAAGTTCAATCAAAGGTGATGAAGAGTATATTATAGAGACTGTAGAAGATCCAGTTGAGCAAGGCTTAATTCATAAGTTCACCATGATGTTCGCAGCTTTGAAAATCTCACCGGATCTAGTTGAGGAAGTCAAGGTAGCAATCCTACAAGATCTACATCTCAAGACAGTGCAAGAAGACTTAGAGAAGGGTACGAGCAATCCTGACTTTACCTTGGATTCAGACAAGGTACTCAGGTATCGTGGACGGTTATGTATACCTGAGAGTGAAGACTGCAATATCAGAGATCGAGTTATGACTGAAGCTCATTACACTCCATATTCGGTACATCCAGGAAGTACCAAAATGTACCATGATTTAAGAAGACTATATTGGTGGAGGGGTATGAAAGCGGATATAGCTCATTTCGTGTTCCAGTGTCTGAATTGTCAACAAGTTAAAGCAGAAAGGCAGAGACCCGCAGGTTTACTACAGTCATTACCGGAACTTGCATGGAAGTGGGATTGTATTACCATGGATTTCGTCACTGGCTTGCCTTTGACACCAAGGTCAGTGGATGCAGTTTGGGTTATAGTAGATCGACTCACCAAGACAGCTCGATTTATTGTGGTCAGACCTCAGTATACCATGGAGAAACTGGCCAAGTTATATGTATCTGACAGAGATCCCCATTTTACATCAAAGTTCTGGGATGGATTACAAAAAGCTATGGGAACCAAGTTGAAGTTCAGTACAGCTTTTCACCCTCAGACGGATGGACAGTCAGAACGAACTATTCAAATTTTAGAAGATATGCTCCGAGCTTGTGCAATAGATTTCAAGGGAGCTTGGGATGAGAAGCTATCACTTATCGAGTTTGCTTATAACAACAGTTATCAGGCTACAATTCAGATGGCCCCATATGAAGCACTCTATGGGAAGAAGTGTCGTACACCTCTGTTATGGAATGAGGTGGGAGAAAGAAGAATTGTAGGACCGGAGTTTGTTGAAGAAACTTGCCGAGTGATTGATCAAATCAAGGAGAGAGTAAAGATACCTCAAGTTCGACAGAAGCACTATGCGGATAATCGACGTCTGAGATCTGGAGTTTCAGTGGGTGATAAAGTATTCTTGAAGGTATCACCGGTGCGAGGTCTGAAATGGTTTGGTAAGAAGGGGAAGCTATGCCCCAGGTATGTGGGTCCATATGAGATATTGAACCGACGTGGTAATGTAGCATATCAATTGGCTCTACCACCATCTATGTCAAGCGTTCATAACGTGTTCCATGTATCATTACTGAAGAAGTATGTCAGAGATCCATCGCACATCTTGACCGCTGATCCCCCAGACTTGACTGAAGACTTAACATTCGATGTGGTGCCTGTGATGCTCTCAAGTCGAAAGGTACAACAACTTCGAACCAAGGACATCCATTATGTGAAGGTCCATTGGAGAAGCCAAAATGTGGAGGAAATTACTTGGGAAGTGGAGAGCGCGATGAGGAAGGAGTACCCTAACCTTTTCGACGATCAAGGTACGTTCAAATTTCGAGGCCCAAATTTCTTTTAAGGGTGGGGGAGTTATGAGACCTACATGCAAATTTCAGGACGAAATTTCTTTTAAGGGTGGGGGAGTTGTAAGACCCGTACTCCGTAAACCCGGTCTAAACCTTGGTTTTGTGTCGTAGCAGGTCTTCCGATCATCACCGGGCCAGACGGGATGAGCGGATGACAAACAGGTACAAAATCGGATCAAAGACGGACAAATAGTCATCATTTTATGTTGGCCGGTCGATGGTACCGGTCTTGGTACCGGTCGACCGGTCAGCTCTGCGCAGCTGAATGTGGAAATCCAAAAATTAACTTCTGAGGGTCCCACTTTCCTGATTTCGAATCCTAAGACTTTCCTAATCCTAATAGGGTTACTAAAACCTAATTCTAGCCTATATAAACACCCTTAAACCTCCTCAAATCCTTTCCATTGTCTCTCACAAACTCTAGAGAAGAGAAGGAGGTTGGAAAGGAGAGGGAGCTAGGAAGAAGAAAGAGGTGCCGCCATTACCGTTCGACGACGCTCACGTTACGCCAGTCAACGGTAAGTGTTTTAACCACTCTTCTTACCCTATGACTCTAGAATAGTTGTATGGGTGGATCAATACCTTGCGAAGTAAGTATTGATCTAAAACCCTAACTGGACCTTAAAACCCTAAGTTTCCTTAGATTCGAGTTCCGAGATGATATTCATCGAAACTAGACTCGAATGAGTTGGGGATAACTCTAACTCAAATATTAGACTTAGAATGGATAGGAGAAACCTTGGAAATCCAAGAAGGATGATTGTCGGTAGTCGAAAAACCCATGTATGGTCTTTCGGAGACATACCGGTCGACTATACCGGTTGCACATAGTGCGGCCGGTATGTTGCCACCGGTATCCCTTGGGAGGCTCGTCTGTGGGAACCGGCTGACCATACCGGTCGCCAGTCTCTCCCACAGAGCTGTGACCGGTACATGCCATCGGTTAGCTCTGTGAGGGTATTTTGTAATCTTGTTGGTTTCCGACCAACATGAAACCCTAAGAAAAATATTCTAATGAAACCCTAATAATATTGTAGGATTTTGTGACTTCCCGTTTGGATCTTGCGACGTGGAGCAAGCTAACAAACGAGCGTCAGGTAAGAAAATTTGACCTAAATTTAATAATTAATGGACAGTAAATCGTTGTTAATCACTTGATTATATATGATGTGATGTTTGTGCATATTCACATGCCATCTTTTATTTTCAGTTATTATTACTGTTCATGCATTGATAGGATGTGATTGTTATGCATGTGATTGTTTTCGTTAGTGTGTGGAGTGGGGCATGGGCCTGGGATCGCTCCTCACACTAGCACCTTTTTGTAGTATTCTGTCTTAACATACTTGGTACGGGTGGGGCATCAGGGGAAGGTCGTGGTACGGTGGTCTCCGATGTTGATGCTGGCCTGGCCATTGTTATGTGGCACTGTGGTCTCCGAGTCGACGCTGGCTTGTCCACGATGCTTTAGCTCTATCTCTATGCCGTAGGGAGTTATGTTGGGATAGGGTCTACCTGCGTTATGTTTCTATCCTAGTGGGTTAGTTGCGGATAGGGCATCAGGGGAGTTGTAGGAATGCCTTAACTCTATCTCTATGCCGTAGACGGCTGTGCTGGGATAGAGCATACATTGATGACATATAGGATTGGTTAGTTGCGAGCCCAGTTTGCGAGCCCTGGCCAGTAGGGGCTTAGGTACTGGTATGGGTAGAGCATCAGGGGAGGTACGGGGGTATCTTAGCTCAATCTCTATTCCATGATGGGTTCATGTGGGCCAATGGGGGTGTGATCCATGAGGTGCCACACACTCGTGTATAGAGGTGCGGGGGCCACCAAACCTTTCTATAGCACATTGCAAACTTAAAACCAGACCACAGCATAAAATGATTGTTACTCATGCATAATATTGTGAAACTGTCTGATTGTCTTACCGAGCTAAGTTGTGAGCTCACCCTTTGTGTACACATTGTTTTTAGATGTTGATGCAGACACTGTTGACGACTATATGAATGCTCCGGTGTATGGTGGTGTTGCGGCGTTGGACGTACAGGTAGGAGAGGTCGAGCATGACGCTTCATGCGAGTGCCCTTTCTGCGTATACCTTTGATTGGTTTTATTTATTTATTTCAGCTATTTTCAGTTGGACTAAATGGATGTAAGGATATTATATTATATGTTTGAATTTGAATAATTAGATATTTTATTTAAATTTATTAATAGATTCTTAGTTCAATATATTTTAAAGACTTCCGCTGTGTGATTTCTATTCTGATTGTGGTTATGTGTAATGGTTTGTACGAATGGACACGGCCTATTCGAGATCCTCGTGTTGGTTCAATGGTGGTTCACTCACACCATTCTGGTTGGATCAGAATTGGGGTGTGACTATACTTGCCTAGGTCATATCTCAATTTCTCCTATATCTATCAGGTCTTGTATAGCATGCCTCGAAGTGTAACAATTTTTTATGTCATGCCCATGATGACTGTAAAACATGCAAAACAAATCCCTGCGAAATGTTGGTGAAAAGGATATGGAAGGGGGTGAGGCTCTAGAACTTTTAATTTTTCAGCTTGCACCAACATCATGAAAGCCTTAGATCTAGTCATGCCTAAATCTTTAAACTGCCTTTTGTTTCCTCTTTGGAAAGAGGGGGTGTGTCTTAAACTTCTTGAAACCAAAGGATTAGCATTGACGTTGGTAATCTATTTCACCCACCAATTTCTTGATTTTTTTAGAGGGTGTTGTAACAATCCTCCCAGGAGTGGGTTCGGATTGGTGGTTCAGCCACAAAATAATCCACCATGAGTGGAAACTTCCTTAGAAAATCTAGAAATTTTTTCTTCATAACATAAACCATTCATTAATGAACCATACATCACTTTGCCATAATAACAATGGAAGTCTTAAACTTTTATAAACTTTAACATCTGGTGTCTGGATATAAACCTTTACAAAATTTTACTAATTAAAAATACATGCACAAACAAATCTCCTAATTAAACATTCAACTAGGTGCCAGAGGGTAATTAGTTCCCCACTTGGACGTTCATCAGCTAACCAGCTCATCCTTGCCTCCACTTTGTTTATCAGTAAAATATGACCATCAACTTGGGTGAGCCAAAGCTTAGTGAGTAAAAAACAATCCTGGCAACAGTACATGCAAGCAATCACAAATAACTATATAACAGCATACTTAGATAACATAACTTATATTTGTCTTACTCGCAATAGCCATAATTCATCATACATTATTTTAGTATGTCATAGGGTTCATTAATCACTTATGTACTTGATTTTATATAATAACATTACATAGCATTTGTACTTTTGTAGCTTACAAACGATTCATAACTTCAAGTAATCATGAACTCTGCTTTTCCATTCAAGGTCTTTGACATGTTTTTTCTATCTCGTGTTCTTTCTTGTCTTGTTATTCGGTGTATTGACTTTTATCTTGGTACTTGTAACTGTTGTCCTAACTATGTACATAGGCTCACCAGATTTCACCCCTTGTTTAAGCTACCATATCTTGTCTTGGAGCTTAGACTCACTGGGTGTCACCCCTGCCTAGGCTACCATATATTGTCTTTGTTCCTTGACTCACCAGATGTCACCTCATGTTGGGTTACTGTATCTTGCCATTGTACCTTGCCTTGCACATGTTTTTTGTCTTGACTGTTCTTAGCTTACCGTAACACTGATTCACACTAGTTCCATACTTGTCTTACACATATTCATGTCTTGGCTGTCCTTAGCTTGTTTTAACACTGAGTTTCACTTGTTTCATACTTGTCTTGCTTTTAGTGTTCTTCCTTGACTTGACCACAAGCTACTGACTTAGGCTCAATGGATGTACCCACTTCTTGCCTCACTATGTACTAACCATTTAACACTTGATTTGGACACATTGGATGCTTTCATTTCTTGTCCCTTGTTTGACTCACCAGATGATTCCATTTCTTATCACTTGTTTGACTTACCCGATGCTTCTATTTCTTGTCACATACTTGACTTCTTGGATGCTTCCATTTCCTGTCACTTGTTTGACCCAATAGATGCTTCTATTTCTTATCACTTGTTTGACTCACCGGATGCTTCCATGTCTTGTCACTTATTTGACTCACCGGATGCTTCCATTTCTTGTCACTTGTTTGGCTTACCAAATGCTTCCGTATGATACCACTTGTTTGACTCACCGAATGCTTCTTTATCTTATTACTTGTTTGGCTTACCAAATGCTTCTGTATCTTATTACTTGTTACCATGTTTGGACTCAATGGATTGCCGTTTCTTGTCTTTCTTGCTTATTTTTCATATTCGTGTAGTATACCGGCTCACGTGCTTAAGCTATGAGTTTTGCCCCGATGTACCCATATTATTCTTTGCTTGATGGTATCATATCTATGTAATTCTTTTCTTAGTTTATATACTATGTTCCTTTCATTGTTGTCCATATTCATACCTTGCTAACCATATATGCTATAACAGCCCTATCTTGGCTGTGAATATCACTTAAACATGATAGTTGACATACCCCAATTTTGGACTAACCAGTGGTGTGATGAACAGTCAATAAACCAATGGTTTAACCAGAATCTCGTATAAATATACCCACCATATTAAATCAAACACATTCCACAGTAATAATCAGAGATAATACATAAGTAAGCGGAAGTTTTTATAATTAATGAACTGAGGTCTAATAGTGATATAATAAATATTTAATCCAGTTACCTCCAAATAACTCAAGACATAAAGTAAATAATCCATTACATGCTTCAGTACTCAAATATAACTAAACTAATCAAAAACACATTGGCTGCACTCGCATAACAGATCATGCGCATCTTCCACAGGTTCTACGTCCATAGCCTCCATGTGTCCATACGATGGTGCTTTGACATAGTCTTCTACAGTAGGACCTGCATCGTCAACTAAAAATATTCGACGTCAAAAGGGTGAGCACACATCACGGCTCAGTGAGCACACGAAATAATGCTCAAACATATGCATGCATTCAATTCAATATCTTTGGTCTGATTTTAAGTTTGCAATGTACTATAGAAAGGATTGGTGGCCACCGCATCTCTATACATGAGTGTGTGAATCTATCCAATGGATCAAACACCATTGTGTCCCACATGTACCCATCATGGAATAGAGATAGAGCTAAAGTGTCCAGATCAAACACCGCCAACACTTCCCCTGATGTCCTACCGGGTGAGGGCTTGCAAAATGGACTCACAACTAATCAATCCTAATGCCATCCAAATATATCCAAGGCCTCACCCCAGCATCCCTTAATACTTCCATAGAGATAGAGCTAAGGGGCCTGAACAGAATCAAAGACCACAGGGTCCTAGACCACCTCCCCTGATGCCCTACGACGTAATAGTTCATCTAATATAATGGCGATACCACTATGTCAATGTGAAGCATGATTTAGGGATCAAACACCCTTCCTGACACAGCACACAAACCACACTCACAAGCACATGGCTATTCCTATCAACATCCACCAACTTGGTAGAAACAATAAAGTTAATATGTATGAACAGGAATAGTAGTAATATTAGATGACATGCGAGATGCACATTACAACATACAAGCATAGAATCATACATGGCATTGGATGAAAAAAAAAGAATCGTAGTTTGTTATTATCCAGTTAGTTTAGGTCTTGTTCTCTCACCTTTTTTTACCATATTTGATCTCTTTCCAAGCCTTGCAAATCACTTTGAGTCAATTTAACAACCTAGGAGTTATATGAATTTAAGTTAGGGTTCATTTATAACAAATTACAGTAGTTGAAAATCGAAACAGATCACTGATAGGTGACTAATTAGTCCTATGGTCACATGCCTATGTCGACCATACCACGTATGGTTGACCCCCTACGGTAGCACTATATGCGACCACACCTGCAACCATACGTTTCTTGAATTCTTCATGAATGGCTGTGGTCGACTCTATCATCACCCTATGGTTGACCATAGCTTTGACCATATGACTTTAACGTGACTTCTTACTTCAAATATGAATTCCTTCTCTAAGCTCATCAACGGGGTTCTCCCTAATGATCATTCTAATGCCAAAATTCTTAGTTTTACCAAGCTAATTACCCTAACTGATTCTCCATGATCCCTTTTTGAGATTTACTTAGAAAATCTCACTGATTGGTTGGCTTGTGATGTTCTCACACCCCTAGAGGAATGATAGCTTCTTGGGGGAGGGGCCAAAACAAATGGACTGGGATTCCTACTGTGTATGTGTGAGGAAACTATAGGGGAAGAAATGTAGATTGATGACTAGTGTGACAACCCTTGTTTGTGACCCTAGCCAACAGGGGGTTAGGTATTCATATGGATAAGGGAAGAGGGGAAGGTGTTGAAATGTTCATTGCTGTGTCATTGGCCAAACCTTTACCCTAGTATTGTCTGTCTCTGGGATGACGAGTGGGAACACTAGGGCTATTGGTATAGACTGGTGAGCCCCTATTCTCTCCTATGCATGGAGGTTGTGGCCAGCTTCGGTGAGCGCGGTTAGGTCTTCCCATAGCTATAGCATACATTGTACCAGACCAATAGTGTGAACTACGGATAATAATATGATCATGCATATTGCCATTTGCCTATCTGTTTTCTTATTGAGCACAAGTTGGAGAGTTCACCCTTGTGTATACAACGTTTTGGTAGATGTTGTAGGTAACACTGTAGCCTATTTTGTGAATGCGCTGATTATCTTTTCTATGGTGTATATGGATGCGCAAGGCCTAGAGGGACAAGAGCATGATGCGGACTGTGAGTGTGACGCATGCGTGTTCGAGTAGAAGAAGCAATGGACGATGTGTCGATTACTGAAGGATGCTGAAATTTAGTTTTGTTTTGTTTATTTCAGTTTCACTTTACTTTTACAAGTACTATTTTATAACCCAATGTTATAGGGCTGAATTACGAATGGTTTTATTTGATGGTTGTGAATGGTTGAACCTGAGTAACTCGGATACATTGATTATTACTTTTATTTAAGTATCAATAGAAGCTTAATTGGTTTATTATTTTTGCTAATTATATAACTCTGATTAATTATCTGTGACATTGGTCGTAATGTGGTTGAGACGGACATGACACCGCTTAAGAGATTCTGGGTTTGACAGAACATAAAAATGGGTATCGGTTCAGTCAGCTCTAAAATTTTACATATCATAAATTTTGGCTGTGACAAGTTTGGTATCAGAGATTTAAGCTATGTATGCTACTTAACCTAGACGATTCCACTTATATTTCAATCAACTGAGAAATAGGTTCTAAGAAAAATCAAAAGTCCATAATTGATAAACATGAAACAAATATGGTGCTGTATGCTAAATAACCAAAAGCATAATGTGATAGGGAAAGACTAGAAATGAATGCAAACCTAGGATTATGTGAATGAAACATATTTGCATAAACAAAAGAAAATATAGACAAGTACAAAAAAAAATATAGTAGCCTGATGTTCATAATGAGTATGGTTCACAAGCCGAACCATTACTCGTTAAAAGTGGATAGAAAATATAAAAATATAAGTATCTAACAGGGGAGGTATAGACCCATGAACCCGTTGGAATGTTTGCACCTATGCTATACCCATAGCAGAAAACTCGCCCATGTCCCCTAAAGATAGCAAGCCTGCTCTCATCAACGTCGCCGGTATGCTATCAAGGCGAGTGGAGAAGGTGGATTGAGAAAGTGACATCTATTGGATCTGGTTCTCCACTGTATAAGCCTGCTCTCTCTGATCGGCCTGGATATCGTGAATCTCAATCATGACATCATCCAATGTAATAGGAGGCCATGCAGAACCCATAGGGAGATTGCCACTCTCTCTCGGTATTTCCACTAGTACATCCTCGTCCTCACTTTGGTCTGTCTCATCTGCGTCTACCACTGTAGGAACCTCTCATCATCTAGGTGGGGGTAGTGGTCTAGCTTGCAACTCATCATCAAATAATACCACTTCATGCAACTCTATCCTCATGAGGGCATACCACTTAAAATCAGCAGCCACTGTCTCGTCAATGGCAAGCGTACCATACACATCAATGTCATACAGAGTGAAGAGGTGTGTGAGCAACCTCCCATACGGCAGACGGGCAGAACTAGTACTCTCTGCAACCATGATCATAGTCCTCATCAGAATGTAAGGCAAGAAGATGGGAGTGTGAGTCACGAAGAGGTATGTGAGAAACTGGCAGAAGGCTGACACTTCATTGTAGTCTCCACCTTGAGGAACAATATTGTGTTGAATGATCCTACAGTATACTATGGGAAAAGGATGTAGTTGGCACACTGATGCTTATGGCTTGGGATGGGGATCTAACCCTAAATTTTTTCTCTCATACCCTCATTCAGAAAGTCCTTCTCTTTCAGACCATCGAAAATCACCTCGCCGTCCATAAAAACCCTAGGAGACCCATCTACTGCACGGTGTTGAATAAGATGTCAACAGCCATCACTCGGCTAGTAATACATAGATCGCAAGTCATGGCAAACTCAACAAAACCTTCCACCTGAAGGTTATAATAAAACTATCTCACCAACTCTGGCCTGCTGATGATGTTGTAGTGTAGAATGGGTGACCAATCCATAACGTCAAAGGTTGCCAGGACATTGAAACATTCCAAATCCTTGAATACCACCCGTCCACCTACCTCTACCAATCTATTTTCAAACTAGGGATAAGATTCCCATGCTTCCAGTGAATGGAATCATACATTGTCAAATACTGGAGGAGTAGAGACTCTGGACCTCTTTCTTAGAGCCATCCTCTGCAAAAGAAAGAAATAAAAAAGAAGTTTAAACAAACAGGATGAGAAGGAAATAGAGACAGATAGTAATGAAGGGAGTGATAAAATAGTTGGGCAGTACTCAAAATAATTTAGAATTGTAAAATGTTAGGAAAACATGAGAGATATCGAAATTTAGAAGAAAATCCCAAATTGAGTATATACAAGAAATAAGAGGAATTCCCAATCCCACCTATAAAGGCCATGGAAAACATTGATGAAATGTAAACAATCATGTCAAGTGATTTACACCCCAAGCATGTTAGTTGCATTCATAGAGATAAATTCTTAGAAGGAAAGCTGTAGAAGATATTTAAACTTGAATGCAAGAAAGGAAATATCAATTTCAACATGATTCCCAAGCATTATGTAATGTAAAATGTGATATAATCAATTGTGATTACTAATAATGCATTAAGAAAGCATTGGAATGGACAATAATATGCTAGAAGGAAATTGAAAGGGGGAACTCAAGAAAAGGTTAAGTTAGGGTTTGAGAATGACAATCCCAAACTCTAGAAAGGAGAAAAGTTGGATTAGAAACCAAGAATCATACCTTTGATCAATGAGGAAGAAGTTTGAGTGGGTTGCCGAGGGTTTGAACACCACCGGATGCTAGAACTTGGTGTCCGGAGGTGACCTAGAGTGTCCAAACTGATGCAAAGAAAATAGAAATGAATAGTAGATTTTCAAATCCCGCATGGGATTTATAGGGATAGAAAAAATCCCCCAATCGATCGTGATTCCAGATGTGATTCCCGATGGAAATCACAATCGGTTATCACGATCAGATATCCCCATCGGTCAAGAATTTCACTCTCAGTAATGGTACCGGTCTGGACTAACGATCATGTGACTGTCACGACTAGATATCATGATCGGATAGTCCTAGAAGACCCAAAATTGGTTATGGTCGTGAGTACCGGTCGTGATTTATGGAAACCAGATGCCACGATTGGATGAGTGAAAAATTGATTAAAATGTTTAGTTGCCTATTGTGTATTGGTGTTGTTTCATACATGTTCTATTCCAATACTACCCATATGCCGTTATCATGAAACATGTCACTAACCATCTAATGAAACGTTTCATAAATCGTTAACGATCAAATGGCACCTAATACCCACTTAGGTTCATGCAATAATGGTCAGGATGACAATGATTCGAACTCGAACGATACACAGCCACCTACTCTGCCCCTGGGTGATGGCACTTAGGGGAATGACATGTTACCATAGCCACCTAAACCTATTGTCGAGAATATCCCAGCGATCTTGAGGAACCTAGCTCACACCTTGGGCCAAGAACAGTGTACTGTGCTTAGAGACCAGCAACAAGAAATTCATGCCCAGTAGCTATAGTTTTTGGCCGTCCTCAGAGACATACTGAGGCCAGCACTGACACCTCGAGGATAGCTCCTCAGGGAAACAATACCACCAATGTTCCATTACATGGAATCAATACTACCAACATTGCTGAAACATTGATAGCTCAGGACAGGATTGCGAATGGGACTAATAGTAGCATATTTGTAAGACCCGTATCGAACTAACCGGTCTTACCACCTTGTATCAGGTCTTCCTATCATAGTCAGGCCAAGTGGACCAAGTGCCTGAAGAAACTACAAGACCAGGTATGAAAATTAACCCAAAAATAGTCAACTATGAGCGTGTGGTTGCATACCTAAACAGGTGTGATCGACCACACCTCAAAATAATGAAACCACAGGAATTTAGGTCGTGTGGTTGCATGTTTCAGAGGGTGTAGTCGACGGGTTCTATGATCCCACCTCCGACCCCATGGATTCTAGACAGAACCGAGTTTAGGAAACCTTCCTAATCTGAAAGGGGTTCTTTCCTAAACTCAGTAGGGCTTATTATGGAGGGTTTTTCTCTATAAATAAAACGTCCCTTAGCTTCTTTCATCCTTTTAGAACTCAAACTGAAAGTGAGAAAGGGAAGATAAGGAAGAGAACGAGAATTGAAGAGGAAGAGTAAGAAGGGAAAATTCAGAGAAGACCTCTGAATCTTCATCAAGGTTAAGGTATGGAACATTTCCCATGTCAATTGAGAGCCTAGAATAGTTCATGAAAGAGATAGGATTTAAGTGAGAACCTAATCATCAATCCATGGATAAATTCCAAAAGAATCCATGGAAGGAATTTATGTGGATGTGAATTTTGTATAAAATACTAGGTCTGAGCCGCAGAACAATCATAGGAAGGACCATGATCATAAGCCAAGGAATCCAAACATGGAGGAATGGAGTTGAGAGTGAAAAGTTGACCATCACACGTGTGGTCGCATGATATGCAACCACACGAGACATACATATTCGACCACACATATTCTACCATATACCCTCAGGAAGTTTCGAGGGAGGGTGTGGTAGCATGTGTGGTCACAGAATATGCGACCACACCCCCTGTGGTCGCAGAAACTGAGACCATAGGTGCTGCCACACCTGAGACCCCTCAGTTTCTGTTGGTTTAAACTAATGAAAATAAATTGTAATTTAAAATCTATAAATTGGTTAGATTTTCCGGTGGTCTAAGAGTGAATTACAAAGCTTGAACGAGGATCTACTATCAACCAAAGGTGAGGGAACAAGACCTAAATTAATTGGCTAATAAAAAACTATTTCAATTTATTGAGTCCAATGCCATTAATGATTCAATGCTTGTATGCTTGTAATGTGCATTTCACATGTCATCCAATATTCCTATTATTACTATTCATGCATATTTAATTCCATTTATTTATAACATGATGATGATGATGATGCTAGGAATAGGCCTGTGAATGTATGTGTGTGGTTAGTGTATTTGATTTTACTGGAGCATCAGGGGGATGACGTGACACTGTGCTTCATCTTGGTCAACAAACTCTAGCTCTATCTCTACTGAAGTCTTGTCCACTAACATCATCATATCGCCATTACCTTAGCAGAACTATTACGTCGTAGGGCATCAGGGGAGGCAATCTCGGACCGTGTAGTCTCTGACTCTACCGGTGGCCTTAGCTTTATCTCTATGGACATATTGAGGGATGCTGGGGTTAAGCCTTGGATACACTATTTGACATTATGACTGGTTAGTTTCAAGCCTAGTCTGCAAGCCCTCGCCAATAGGGGCTTACGTATTGGTAAAGGTAGGGCATCAGGGGAAGTGTCATGCGGTGTTTATTTTGGAAACTTTAGCTCTATCTCTATTCCATGATGGGTGTATGTGGGACGGCAATAGTGTTTGATCCATTGGGTGGCTTCACACACTCATGTATAGATGTGCGACGGCCACCAATCCTTTCTATTGCACATTGAAAACTTATGAACCATACCAAAGATATGAATTGAATGCATGCATATGTTTGTTGCATTGTTTTGTTTGCTCACTGAGCCATGATGTTTGCTCACCCTTTCGATGTCGAATATTTTTAGTTGATGATGCAGGTACTACTGTGGAAGATTATGTAAATACTCCAGTGTACAAACATGTTGCGGCGATGGCTATGGAAGCTATGATGGAGTCGCATGATTCATCATGCGAGTGCAACTCATGCGTCTTTGATTAGATATATTTGTTGGATTATTCAGAAGATGTAATTAATTAAATTGTTTTATTTTATGTCTTCAGTTATTTGAGATAATTGGATACTTTATTTATGATATCACTGTTAGATACTCAGTTCATTAATATTAAAGACGTCCGCTATTATTTATTTACTTTGATTATGGTTATGGATGTATATGGTTTAAGAAAAAAGGACACAGCCTATTCAAGATCCTTGTTGAACCATTGGATCATAGACGGTTCATCACACCATTCTGGTTGGTGCAGAATTGGGGTGTAACAATAGTAGTTGTTCATACTCAATATCAGGTCATACCAGTGCCACAACAACAAGATCCATCCAGGACTGTAGAGTGGTTCATGAAAATGAAACCACTAAAATTCACTAGGAATGTGACTAATCCCTTATAGATGGAAATTTAGAATAAGTCCATGGAGAAGACACTAAAAATGATGACATGTACGAAAGATGAGAATATCTTGTATGCCACTTATATGTTCGAAGGTAAACCAAATACATGGTAGGAGTCCACTCTCCAATTATAGCCCCTCTTGGATGTAAAATATATCTCTTCTCACCATCCCCATAGTGTATGAGACAAATGTATGCATTTCGGTTTTAAACTCCGATTCGAACTGGAGAAGTACGCCATGCTAATGTGCTTTGGATGATCCACATCTCTAGGTCAAGCACTGATGAGCACATTGAACTATCCATGTGGCTGAGAGCCCTCATATCCCAGATATGGACAAACTTCATCGAAGAGACACAGAAAAGCAAAATATCAAAGATGAAATGAGGTTCGAACAACTTCTGTTGATCATAAACAATCTCTGCCCAAGGTGTAGAGACTACGGGTGCTTGAGCACTGACGCAGATTTTTGGCCGTATCTTGCTACTGATCTACGACCACCCTTTATTAGAGTAAAGACGTGACTACTCAGTCTTAGGCATGCTCAGAAAGGGCTGAGACAGTATTACGATTCGAAGACCAAGTCAGAGACTACTGGACGTCTCACCGAGTTACTCTCAACGAGGACGTTGAGACTTTTCGATTAAAAAAAAGATAGAGAAAAGAATCATCAGACTAGACTTCGTGCAAGAAACTTGTCAAGAAGATGATATGGTCAAAGAAAGTATCAAGGCCACACAAACTCGTAAGAAGAGCTACTCTAATATAAGAAGAAAAGACATCGAGTTTGTGATGGGAGAAAAGGTATTTCTAAAGATTTCATCCTTGAGAGGATTAAAGTGCTTTGACAAGAAGGAAAAATTGAGTCCTAGATATGTGGGACCTTATGAGATCATCAAGCGATGCGGAGTAGTGGTGTAAGACCCGTATCAAACTAACCGGTCATACCACCTTGTATCAGGTCTTCCTATCATGGTCGAGCCAAGTAGACCAAGTGCATAAAAAAACCACAAGATCAGGTATGAAATCAACCCAAAAATAGTCAATTATGAGTATCTGGTCGCATACCTCAACAGGTGTGACTGACCATACCTCAAAATAGTCCAACCACAAGAATTTTGGTCGTGTGGTTGGACATTTCAATAGGTGTGGTCAACGGATTCTGCGACCCCACCTCCGACCACCCGGTACCCAGTCAGAATCAAAAATTTAGAAACCTTCCTATCCGAAGGGGGTCTTTCCAAAACTCATTAGGGTATATTATGGAGGGTGTTCCTCTATAAATAGGACGTCCCTTAATCTCTTTCACCTTTTTATAACTCTAATTGAAAGTGAGAGAAAGAGAAGAGAAGGAAGAGAAGGAAAATTGAAGAGGAAGACTAAGGAGGAAGAAAATTTAGAGAAAACTTTGAATCTTGAGCAAGCTTAAGGTATGAACATATTCCCCACGATAAATTGAAAGCCTAGATAGAATTTAGGAGAAACCCAAACCATCCATCCATCGATAAATTCCAAGAGAATCCATGGAGGAAATTATGTGGACAATGGATGGTATATAAAATAATAGTTTTGAGCCATAGAACAATTGTAGGAAGGACCATGATGATAGGCCAAGGAATCCAAACATGGAGGATTGGAATTGAGAGTTAAAGGTTGACCATCACACGTGTGGTCGCATATGTGGTCGCATGATATGCTACCACATGAGACACACATGTCCGACCACATGTCCTCGGGAAGTTTCCAGGGAGGGTGTGGTCGCACGTGTGGTCAGAGTATGTCCGACCACACCCTACGACCCCACGCCCTGTGGTCGTAGAAACTGAGACCACAGGTGCTGCCACACCTGCGACCCCTCAGTTTCTGTTAGTCTAAACTCATGGAAATTAATTTTAATTTAAAATATGCAAATTTTTTAGGTTTCCAAGTGATTTAAAATTGAATTACAAAGCTTGAACGAGGATTTACTATCAACTAAAGGTGAGGGAACAAGACCTAAATTAATTGGCTAATAATAAACTATTTTTATTTATTGAGTCCAATGCCATGAATGATTCTATGCTTATATGCTTGTAATGTGTATTTCACATGTCATCAAATATTCTTGTTATTACTGCTCAAGCGTATTTAATTCCGTTTATTTATAACATGATGTTGATGATGATGCTAGGAATAGGCATGTGAATGTATGAGTATGGTTAGTGTACTTGACGCGAGTGGGGTATCAGGGGAGGATGTGACACTATGGTTCATCCTGGTCACCAGACTCTAGCTCTATCTCTATTCAATTCTTGTCCACTGACATCATTGTATCGCCATTACCTTAGCAGAACTATTACGTTGTAGGGCTTCAGGGGAGGTGGTCTCGGACCATGCAGTTTCTGACTCTGTCAGGGGGCCTTGGCTCTATCTCTGTGGACGTATTGAGGGATGCTAGGGTGAGGCCTTCGATACACTGTTTGACATTAGGACTGGTTAGTTGCGAGCCTAGTTTGCAAGCCCTCGCCAATAGGGGCTTACGTGTTGGTATGGGTAGGGCATCAGGGAAAGTGTTATGCGGTGTTTGATCCGGGCATTTTAGCTCTGTCTCTATTCCATGATGGGTGCATGTGGAATGGAAATGGTATTTGATCCATTGGGCGGCTTCACACACTCGTGTATAGTGGTGCAGTGGCCACCTATCCTTTCTATTGCACATTGCAAACTTATGAACCAGACCAAAGATATGAATTGAATGCATGCATATGTATGTTGCATTGTTTTGTTTCCTCACTGAGCCATGATGTGTTCTCACCCTTTCAACGTCAAATATTTTTAGTTGATGATGCAAGCCCTACAGTAGAAGATTATATGAATCCTGTAATGTACGGGTATGTTGCGGCAATGGATGTAGAAGCTATGATGGAGTCACATGATTCGTCATGCGAGTGCAACTCATGCGTCTTTGATTAGATTATTTGTTGGATTATTTAGAAGATGTAATTGATTTATTTATTTTATTTTGTCTTAGTCTTTTGGAGATAACTGGATACTTTATTTATGTTATCACTGTTAGATACTTTATTTATGTTATCACTGTTAGATACTCAGTTCATTAATATTAAAGACTTTCGCTATTGTTTATTTACTTTGATTATGGTTGTGATGTATATGGTTTAAGCAAAGGGACACAGCCTATTCGAGATCCTGGTTGAACCGTTGGATCATAGACGGTCCATCACACCATTCTAGTTGATTCAAAATTGGGGAGTGATAACTTGGTATCAGAGCCCTCGGGCTCTGTCTATTAATCCTGTATACTTCCACAAGAGTTCGTGAACTAAGTTAGGATAAAATTTAAAATCTTTAATAAGAACACACTAGAAGCACCTGTGTTGTATGAGACAAAACTAAGAAAGAGAATAATACACTACTAAGATGAGAAACAAGTTTCATATACACTTCAAATAAAAACCATATACATATATATATCCAAATCAGAGTATGGTCCATAAGCCAGACAGTTACTCTGTAGTACAAGGAAAAAGCAAAAAGAATGCATTATGGAGCCGAAGGTACTGGAGGAGGAGATGTGTCGCGATCTCGGTCATTGTCCTTAGCATACACTCTCGTCAGTAAGGCTACCTGAGTCTAGGTCACCTGGAGACTAGCTTCCAGATCTGTCATCCGCTCATCAGACCTGCACTGGGCCTCCCTAATCTCACACAGCAATCCCATCACGTCATCTTGTGGTTGGTGCGAAGGACCAGCTGAGTGGAAAGGAACCCGAGAAGGGCCAGCTCCAGTGGAATGCAATGGTGATGGAGGATGTATGGCGTCTACATCCATGAACATATGATCATCGTCCTCCGCATCACCCCCATGGACTCCTGCTGCTACTGCTGCTGCCGCCTCAGCGTCTGCTAACTCGACCCGAGTACAGGGACGCACCGTAGCGTTCCTCTCCTCGTCACTGACCTGCACATCCGGCATCCCCATCTTGCAGATGGCCTCCCAGTCAAGGTCAAATGAGAAGGTATCCTCATGAATCCTCTCATCCACTAAGTCGACATGCAGGCGAGTCAGTAGGGTAGTGATCAAACGCCCATAGGGCAGGTTGCCTATCTGACCAGGCATCACACCATGGCACATCGTCCTGATAATAATGTATGGAAGGCAGACGGGCTGCCTAGTTTAGATGCAGTACAAGAGATACTGGGTCAACTGGGAAATCTTCTCATAATGCCCACTCTAAGGAATCAAGTTGTGCTGAATTATCTTGCAGTACACCCGAGGTTTCGACCGTAGGTCGATTGCCTTCATCTCCCAGTGATCATCTCTAAGAAGCTGGAGATCAATCTCTGCACGCATCATCAAAGATAGGAACTGGGGTTCCTTAGTGCACAGTATACCAAGGGGCCGTCGTTTGAAATACCCAAGAGATCAGACAACTCCAGGCAGTTAAAGGAGATCTCCACCCCTTTAACTTAACTGGTGATCCTGAGCACTCTACCCATGTCTGTATCATTTGGATCAACCACTACCTGAAGGTTGCAATAAAACTGCATCACTAGAGCAGGACAGGTGCAAGCCTCATATAATATCACGGGGAGCCAACCATGACACCAAAAGCACCCTCTACATTAAACAAGGCTAGAATAGCCAAGTTTACATAATGACCCCCTTCCACCTTTTTACGCTTATAACGAGCATACTGAGCCTCTGCTTCATTAGACCGGAAGCGAATAGGATCATGAACTCTGAGAACTTTTGTGCGAGCCATGTTATCTGCAAAGACACAGACAAACAGACAAGATATGAGTTAATAGCAAAACTCAAAATTTTGGCATTATAGCGGCATGATTTGGCCAAAAGCCTCACTTTTCACCGAAACAGTTGGGCATGAGGACTTACATAAGTTCTAAACCATCCTGCAAGGCTCATACAGTTGGAAATTTAAACTAGGAAAATTGAATTTGAAGAAATTACAACAATTTGGAAAAATCCCAAAAATTAGATCAAAAATGGAAAATGTCAAGTTTCTCAAAAACTAATTGATGAAACTCAAATTTTCTTGAGGGCTTTTGTGTAAGACCTGTATCGAATTAACTGGTCTTACCACCTTGTACCAGGTCTACCTATCATGGTCGAGCCAAGTGGACCAAGTGCGTGAAGAAATCACAAGACCAGGTATGAGTCTAACCCAAAAACATTAAATGTGAGGGTAG
>JAMYWD010003518.1:0-50000 GCA_028583415.1 Protea cynaroides | reverse complement strand
TAGGCATGTGATTGTTTTCTTGATGTGTGGAATGGGAAGGGCCGAGGGTCTGGGATCATTGCTCACACTATCACCTTTTCGTATCGTTCTGTCTTACCATGCTTCGTGCGGGTAGGGTATCAGGGGGAGGAAGTGGCACTGTGGTCTCCGGCCTGGCCACTAGACTCTAGCTCTATCTCTATGCCGTAGGGAGCTATGCTGGGATAGGGCCTACTATGATGACATATAGGATTGGTTAGTTGCGAGCCCAGTTTGCAAGCCCTCGCCAATAGGGGCTTATGTATTGGTATGGGTAGGGTATCAGGGGAAGTGTTGACGGTGTTTGATCCGGACGCTTTAGCTCTATCCCTATTCCAGAGCGGGTGCATGTGGGACGACAGTGGTGTTTGATCCATTGGGCGGCTTCACACACTCATGTATAGAGGTGCGGTGGCCGCCAATCCTTTCTATAACACATTGCAAACTTAAAACCAGACCATAATGTGAATGTTATTCATGCATATGTTTGTTGCATTGTCTGATTGTCTTACTGAGCTAAGTTGTGAGCTCACCCTTGTATATATACATGTTTTTAGATATTGATGCAGGTTATATTGTGGAGGACTACATGGATTGTGAGACCCGCACGCCACGAACCCAGTCTAACCTTACATTTCATGTCGTAACCTGTCTACATATCATGGTCGAGCCAAGTGGACCAAGTAAGTAAAGAAACCCAAGACCCAATATGAAATTTTACTCAAAAATAGTCAAAATAATGGTAGGGTCGCATGCCTAAATAGGCAGGTCCGACCCCCCCATCGACCCCCACCATCGACCCGTGACGAGGGGTTGCAAGGGTCTCGAAATGTCCTACCCCCCATCGATCCCCCATCGACCCCCAGTTGTCGACAGAATCGGAAATTAGGAAACTTCCTAATTTCAATTGGAACCTTTCCTAAACTCAATGGGACTTATTTTGGGATGTTTTACTCTATAAATAGGATGTCCCTAAGCTTCTTTCACTCCTTTTACAACACTAATTGGATTGAGAGAAAAAGAAGAGAGAGAAGAGAAGGAAGAGAAGGAGAATTGAAGAAGAAGACCAAGGAGGAGGAAATTCAGAGGAAACAATGAATCTCAGCAAACTTGAGGTATGAATACATTCTCCATGATTTATTTAAGACCTTAGAATGGTTCATCAAGAGGGTATGACTTAGGAGAAACCCAAATCATCCATCCATGGGAGGATTTCAATGAAATTCATGGAGGAAATTAGGGTAGGCAAAGTAAGGAAGAAACCTAGAGTTTTAAGGCATAGAACAAGCATAGAATGGATTGTGGAAGTAAGCTATAGGACCCAAACATGAAATAATGGACTATAGAATGAAATTCTCGACTCAAACATGGGGGGTCGCACCTAGGGTCAATGGAACATCCGACCCTAGCATCGACCCCCAGCATTCGGGAAGCCCAGGAAAGGGGTGGTCGCACCCAGGGTCGATGGAAGGTCCGACCCTGGCATCGACCCCCAGTTAACATTAGGTTTTCTTAAAATCAGAATTATTTCTAATTAAATTCTATCGACGTGATTAGGTCTTCTAGTGATATAATATTGATATTTAGTTGATTCTTAAAGCTTGAAAGAGGATCTACAATGAAACAAAGGTGAAGGAACAAGACCTAAACTAATTGGTTAATGATAAACTTTTTTTTTTCTTGAGTCCGATGCCATGATTGATTCTATGCGTGTATGCTTGTTATGTGCATTCAACATGTCATCCAATATTTTTATTATTACTGTTCATGCATATTTAAATTATTGTGCATAACATGATGATGATGATGATGATTGGAATAGGCATGTGGATGTATGTGTGTGGTTAGTGTGCTTGATGCGAGCGAGTATCAGGGGGAGGTGTCATAGGCCGGACCTCAGCACTCTAGCTCTATCTATAACTCAAGTCTTCTCCATTGACATCGTCGTGTCGCCATTACCTTAGCAGAACTATTATGTCGTAGGATATGATGGGAGGTGGTCTCGGACCGTCTAGTCTCTGGCTCTGCCGGGGCGCCTTAGCCCTATCTCTATGGATGTATTGAGGGATGCTGGGTGAGGCCTTGGATACACTGATTGGCATTAGGATTGGTTAGTTGCGAGCCCAGTTTACGAGCCCTCATCAGCGGGGGCTTACGTGTTGGTATGGGCAACTGGTACAGCAGTAAACGTTACCTTTGGGCGGCTCCACACACTCGTGTATAGAGGTGCGGCGTCAATAAACGTGACCTTTGGCCACCTATCCTTTCTATAGCACATTGCAAACTTATTACGAGACCAAAGATATGAATTGAATGCATGCATATGTTTGTTGCATTGTTTTGTTTTCTCACTGAGCTCAAGTTGGAGAGCTGACCCTCGCGCGTGCAATTCTTTTTAGTTTCTGATGTTGCAGGTATTATGATTGAAGATTATGTCGACACATCGACATATGAACAGGTGGCGGCTATGATGAGCAAGTTGTGGAGGACTATTATGAATCGTTAAGCGAGCGTTTCACTATGGATACGCTTAGTGTTTAATTTTTGAATTTGGATGTGGTAATTTGTATTAAATTATGTTTTGGTTACTTGGAGATAAATGCATATTAATTATTTATCATGACTAGACCTCAGTTCATTATCTGTAAGCCTTCTGTTATTTACTTTATTATCTCTGATTAATGTGGAATGTGTTTTGGTTTAACAAAAATTGGGATAGCCTATACGAGATCCTGGTTGAACCGTTGGTTTATTAACGGTTCATCACACCATTCTAGTTGGTGCAAAATTGGGGTGTGTCAACTTGGTATCAGAGCTCTCTTAGGCCTTACCCATTAAACCTGAATACTACCACTGGAGTCCATGAACTGAGTTAGGATAAATTAAAAGCTTTAATTCAAACACACCATAAGCACCTGTATTGGTTGAGACAAAACTTAAACAAGAAAATATTGTACATATAAAAGGTGGAACCATATATATACACTTAAAGAGAAAGAGAAAATCAAAATTTATCCTGGTAATCAAATAATATAGGGTACTATCCATAAGTTGAGTAGTTATCTACGTATACAAGGGATATAGTACTCTAGCAAGAAGGAAGCATCTACACAGTAGAAAATTGGAATACCGAGTTGGTACTCACAAGATGTGAAACTCGATGTAGGACAAAGAAAGAAGAAAAATGGCTAGTAACGCCTAAATCCCTGTAGAGGTAAAGGGAAAGATCTCGGGCTGAATCCAGTGGAGATAGAAGAATAATGGACAGACATTAAAAATGAGAGTAACTATAAAAGAAGATAAAGCTATACTCCTGGGTAACGTGGAGACGCAGAGTGATATCCACCACAAGCTGATCTATTACCTACTGAGCATTAAGAAGAGGTTGCAACTTGACCCCACCACTATCAGGATCGAGAATGGATAATGAAAACTCATCTGAGCAGATGCTAGATAATGGTAACCAGATTAGAGCTAGAGGAGGTGAACAACCAGACCACTCCAGCCAACCACCTGGACTATTAAGTACCTTGGTTATGGTTGTCATACACTTGACCCAATAAAATACAAGAGCAACAATAGATGAGACCGACTATGCAAGTTGCTATGTAAATCACTACCCAAGTTGCTGATGCTACATCAACACCTTCGGGTCAAACCAAGTACGGTACCAATTGGTACCATCACTATACCCCAACACCTATTAGCTATAACACAGTGCCTACCACATAGCAAGTCCCAGTAATTCACACCCTAGTGTAGAAGTTTGGTGCACAACAAGCAGTGTATCAAGGTGGTTAACCTTATCAGCCACCGATGTATGGGATAGTTGCATCATGACAGAATGATCCGACAAGGATTGAAGAATGTCTTCTGAAGATGATACCTCGGACATTTTCAGCAAAGGATCAAATCTATTATGACCATATCTCTAGATAGGTTTATATAGGATGCGGTGCATTATTGATTTACTCTTATGATTATAGAGGATGCACATACCAGATTTTAATTTCTCGGGCCTTCACAGGATACCTTCTTGATTTAACCTGTCAATTGGAGTTATAGATATTATTTCTTTAGTATTAGTCCTGATTATACCAATCTGAACCACTCTCATGATCGATAACATGAACAGAGATATAAACTGAATAAATAGTTAAATGTTTAATCATGTTGAGCGTACATCTTTCGATTTTAACTGATTTACTGACGTATGAAAACTTTCCCCAGATTTATTCCTATAGTGCCTTGACCAATGGCATTATATATACTCAATAGAACTTGTAACCATGAGGTTAAGAGTTGTAAAACCTCTATTTTCATATATTTGGACCACCATGCAACTTGACGATCTGTTAATGTCGTTTGGATTACCACTGATTTACTCCTGATTCTTTAAACCTAGGTTCACTAGATAAAACAAGTGTTTTTCGTTATGCTAAATCGACAGAAGGAAGTGAATCACTTTTGGATAAACATTCTGATTCTTACATTTCTCGACATCCATTGTTAAGCTGTTTAGTGATAAGGAATTATGGGAAGTAAGATGATTAAATTCAGATTTGATTCTATAGACAAGGAACCTCGGATGAAGAAATGGAGGATCTATTTTGAGATTGCTGAATAGATGGATATGGTCATAAAAGATTGCATGAGCAAAAGTTAAAAAAAAAAAGCTATCAAGAGTAACTAGGAAAGAGTAAATAGCACTCAAGTAAAGTTAAAGATGGTTATATCGGTATGAATTTTGACAAGGTAGAAGATTCCTAAAGACAAATCTAAGAGTGGATACAAGGATAAAGTCAAAAATCATGGCATTGATAGTATTCGGATTAGTGTAAGTAATACTGAGTTATGCCCAATGTCGATTGAGATGATTAAGTAAAGACCAAAAGAGTTGGTTGAATTAATGAAATTATAAGCATATATCCTAATGCTTATAGATAGACTTGGGATATGAAGTAACAATCACAAGATATTTTCAAGGTATATGAAAGAGAGATCAGGGTAGAACAACAAGGATAAAAGAGATATAAGCTAATGAGTGCAATATAAGGTTTTGACGATAGTCTTTGAAAAATCATAAGAAATGAAGGAACTAGACAAGCTCTTGAGACCTTTACACCAGATTTTGATAGTTCAAGCCCTTTTGGACTAGATGTGCATTAGATGAGTGTTATGAACAATGTCTGAATAGTACGGATGGACAGATATAGGATGCAACCTAATTCAACTTGAGATGGCAGACTTTAACATCATCTTGGGGATAGACCGGTTGTCTCAACACTCTACAAAGTTGTATGTGCATAGAAGAGGTTATCATTCAAGAATAAATATGAGATATAATTTAGTTTTATTGGAAGCATGTTGCCTAAGAAGTGAAAGCTGATCCTCTCTATGCTAAGGGCAAAGAGATGCTTTGAAGAGAATGAGTTGGAGATATGGTATATGTGGTATACATTACCAAAGAAGCACCACAGATGGAAGATACTGATGTGATGCATAAATTTTCTGATGTGTTTCAAGAAGACTTACTTGGGTTACTATCTGATCATGCGACCGAGTTCGTCACCGACTTGTTACCAAGGACGATACTTGTGTCAAAGGCACCTATAGAGTAGCTCCTACGGAGTTGAAGGAACTGAGACTCAACTACAAGAGTTATTAGACAAGGGTTCTAATCAGCTAAGTATTCCATCACGGAAAGCGTCAATGCAATTTGAGAAGAAGAAGGACGGTAGTGTCCTATTATGTACAGACTACCGAGAATTTAACAAGCTCACGATCAAGAATCAATATCTACAACCTCAGATCAATGACTTGTTTAAATAGTTGCAAGGAGCAAAGGTATTTTCTAAGGTTAATCTTCGATCAAGACATCATTAGCTGAAGAATTTGGACAGCGATATCTCGAAGATAGCTTTTAGAATCGGGATTTGCCAATTATGAGATCTCGATTATGACGTTGGGTTTAACCAATGCCCCTACATCTTTTATGGAGCTGATGAACTGGGTGTTTCATGACATGTTGGACATGTCGGTCATAGTTTTCATAGATGAGATTTTGGTTTATTCCAAGAATGAAGTAACTCATACAACGGATCTTAGAACAGCTACACAACATTTGAGAAGTGAAAAGCTTTATGCCAAGTCCAAGAAATAAGAGACCTAATTAAACAAAGTGATCTTCTTGGATCACGTAGCATCATATAAAGGGATTAAAGAGGACCCCTTTAAGATAAAAGTAATCATATGGTAAGAAACACCTGAAGAGTATTCCGAAGATCAGAAGTTCTTGGGTTTAGCTGGTTATTACAGACGATTTTTGGAGGACCACACTAAGATCGCAAAATCTCTTACCAAGCTAACCAAGGAGGGAGATGAGTTTAATTGGACTGACAAGTGTGAAGAAGGTTTGATATCAACTCTCACCTTGATCATTCGGATACCAAGGAAACCTTTTACCATATACATCGAGGCTTTCGGATTGGATCTAGGATGCTGGTTGATGCATGGTAAATAAGTGATTGCATATGCTTTTAGAAAACTGAAGGAGCATGAGACGAGTTATCCTACTCATGACTTGGAATTAACGGTGATAAATTATGTAATCAAGACTTGGAGACATTATCTAAACGGAGGAGAATTTTAGACTGAATGGGAACAAAAGGGTTTTATGTACCTCCTCATCATAAAGAAAGTTGAACATGAGGATAAGAAAATGGCTAGAATTGCTCAATGATTTAGACTAAGATATCTAGTATCATCCAGGGAAGGCTAATGTAGTAGCTAAGGCATTAAGAAAAAAGGAAATTACGAAGTCCGAGGAAGGAACCAGTGTAGATACTGTCTTATGTTCCGCAGCAACAGATTCAGATTTGGAAGTAGAGTAACATACAATAGAAACTCGTGATAATCCAATAGAGCAAGAACTTATGAATGAACTTATAGAGCAATAATTCGGCTGTGCTTGTGGCATTAATGATCATTTCTAAATTGATGGATGAAGTAAAAGTAGCAATTTTGTGAGATCCGTAAATAAGAATGGTGTAAGTGGATTTAGAAAAAGGAAACCCCAACACTGAGTTACATTGGATGCGGAGACGTTACTCAGATACAGAGGTAGATTCTGAATACATGAAGATAAAGGCTCAGATATTATGAAGAGGATAATGATAAGAGCCCATTGTACTCAATATTCAGGACATCCTGGAGTACCAATATGTATCATGACCTGAAGAGATAACAAATGTGGCTTAGTGCGTGTTCCAGTGTCTGAATTATCAGTAAGTAAAGGCTGGAAGACAAAGACCACCATGGCTTACAATAAAAACTATCGGAGCTAGTCTGAAAGTGGAATTGCATTACAATGAATTATGTCACTGATTTGCCACTGACTAACAGATCGATTGACGAAGTTAGGGTGATTGTTGATCGCCTTATGAAAATAGCTCATTCCATTGCTATACGACCTCGGTATGCTTTGGAGCGGCTAAATAACCTATATGTGGATAATATTGCCAAATTGAATGGTATGCATGAGAGCTTAGTGTCGGTCAGAGGCTTATTCCTTGTCTCAAAGTTTTGGGAGGATCTACAAAAAATAATGGGGACAAAGTTGAAGTTTAGTACCGCACTTTACCTCAAACCGACGGACAGTCAGAGCAGACTATACAGATCCTAAGAGATATGCTCCGAGCTTGTAAAATTGATTTCAAGGAACTTGAGTTGAGAAGGTAACGTGAATTGAAGTTGCTATTAAGCTTCCATGTAAATGTTACCTATGAAGCAGATACGATAGAAATGTCAAATTCCTTTCTTTTGGAATGAAGTTAGTGAATGAAGAGTTTTAAGACCTAAGTCTATTGCAGAAAACTGTCGAGTGGCAGACAAGATCAAAGAAAAAGGGACCAAGACAGCTCAGGATTGTCAGGAGAGACACCAAGACCTCGAGTTCACCATAAGTGAAAAAGTGTTTTTTTTAAGATATCACTTATGCATAGTTTGAAACGATTAGACAAGAAGGGAAAGTTATATTATATATAAGTGTTGGATCATATAAACTTTGGAGAGACGTAGAAAAGTTGCATATCAATTAGCGTTACCGCTATCCATGTCTAGGGTGCATGATGTATTTCGTGTGTCTCTATTGAAGAAGTACATTGGACATCCATATCAAGGGTATTGACCACGGAATCATTGGATTAGATAGAAGATTTAACTATTGTAGTGGTACCAGCCTAGTTCACTAGTTGGAAGGTACAACATCTTAAAAACTGGGATAATTATTATATGAGGATAATCTGGTGACAAGACGTGGAGAAGATGGCATGGAAAGAAGAAGATGCAATGCGGGAATAAAATTCCCATCTAAATTCAAATTTTGAGGACAAAACTTATTTTAAGGATGGGGGAGTTGTAAGATCGGTATGTTCAAATTTCGAGGACAAAATTTCTTTTAAGGGGGGTGGAGTTGTAAGACCCGCACGGCACGAACCCGGTCTAACCTTACATTTTGTGTCGTGACCCATCTACATATCATGGTCGAGCCAAGTAGACCAAGTGTGTGAAGAAACCCAAGTCCCAATATGAAATTTTACTCAAAAATAGTCAAAATGAGGGTAAGGTCGCATGGCTAAACAGGAAGGTCCGACCCCCCCATCGACCCCCCCAATCGACCCCCAGTTGCCGACAGAATATGAAATTAGGAAACTTCCTAATTTCAATTGGAACCTTTCCTAAACTTAATGGCACTTATTTTGGGAGGTTTTACTCTATAAATAGGACGCCCCTCAGCCTCTTTCACTCCTTTTACAACCCTAATTGCATTGAGAGAAAGAGAAGAGAGAGAAGAGAAGGAAGAAAAGGAGAAGAGAAGGAGAATTGAAGAAGAAGACCATGGAGGAGGAAATTCAGAGAAAACTCTGAATCTCAGCAAACCTAAGGTATGAATACATTCTCCATGATTTATTTAAGGCCTTAGAATGGTTCATGAAGAGGGTATGACTTAGGAGATACCCAAATCATCCATCCATTGGAGGATTTCATTGAAATTCATGGAGGAAATCATGGTAGGAAAAGTAAGGAAGAAACCTAGAGTTTTAAGGCATAGAACAAGCATAGAATGGATTGTGGAAGTATGCCATAGGACCCAAACATGAAAGAATGGACTATAGGATGAAATTCTCGACTCAAACATGGGGGGTCGCACCTAGGGTCGATGGAACATCCAACCCTAGCATCGACCCCCAGCATTCGGGAAGCCCAGGATAGGGGTGGTCGCACCCAAGGTCGATGGAAGGTCCGACCCTGGCATCGACCCCCAATTAATAGTATGTTTTTTTTAAATCAGAATTAATTCTAATTAAATTTTATCGACATGATTAGGTCTTCTAGTGATATAATAATGATATTTAGTTGATTCTTAAAGCTTGAAAGATGATCTACAATCAAGCAAAGGTGAGGGAACAAGACCTAAACTAATTGGTTAATAATAAACTATTTTCATTTCTTGAGTCCGATGCCATGATTGATTCTATGCGTATATGCTTGTTATGTGCATTCAACATGTCATCCAATATTTCTATTATTGTTGTTCATGCTTATTTAAATTATTGTGTATAACATGATGATGATGATGATGATGATGATAGGAATAGACATGTGGATGTATGTGTATGGTTGGAGTGCTTGATGCGAGCGAGTATCAGGGGGAGGTGTCATAAGCCGGGCCTCAACACTCTAGCTCTATCTCTAACTCAAGTCTTGTCCACTGACATCGTCGTATCGCCATTACCTTAGCAGAACTATTAGTCATAGGGTATGAGGGGAGGTGGTCTCGGACCGTGTAATCTCTGGCTCTATCGGGGGGCCTTTGCCCTATCTCTATGGACGTATTGAGGGATGCTGGGTGAGGCCTTGGATACACTGATTGGCGTTAGGATTGGTTAGTTGCGAGCCCATTTTGGGAGCCCTCGCCAGCAGGGGCTTACTTGTTGGTATGGGCAACGGGTACAATAATAAACGTGACCTTTGTGTGTACGTTGTCCATGGTGGGTGCATGTGGGACAACAATAAACGTTACCTTTGGGTGGCTCCACATACTCGTGTATAGAGGTGCGGCGTCAATTAACGTAACCTTTGGCCACCTATCCTTTCTATAGCACATGGCAAACTAATTTACCAGACCAATGATATGAATTGAATGCATGCATATGTTTGTTGCATTGTTTTGTTTTCTCACTGAGCTCAAGTTGGAGAGCTGACCCTCGCAGGCATAATTAATTTTAGTTTCTAATGTTGTAGGTATTATGATTGAAGATTATGTCGACACGTCAACATATGAACATGTGGCGGCTATGATGAGCAAGCTGTGGAGGACTATTATCATTCGTTAAGAGAGCGTTTCACTATGGATACGCTTAGTGTTTAATTTTCATATTTGGATATTGTAATATGTATTAAATTATGTTTTGGTTACTTGGAGATAAATGTAATATTAATTATTTATCATGACTAGACCTCAGTTCATTATCTGTAAGCCTTCTGCTATTTACTTTATTATCTCTGATTAATGTGGAATGTGTTTTGATTTAACAAAAATTTGGATAGCCTATACGAGATCCTAGTTGAACCGTTGGTTTATTAACGGTTAATCACACCATTCTGGTTAGTGCAGAATTGGGGTGTGACATGGATTCTCCAGCGTATGGAGGTGTTGCTGCTTTAAAAGTGCAAGCAGGGGAGGATGAGCATGACACTTCATGCGAGTGCCCTTTCTACGTGTACCTCTAGGATGTTGGTTTTGTTTCTTTATTTATTTTTAATCGAATTTATAATTGGGATGTGAAGATAATTATTTATGTTTTGGTATTTTGAATAACTGGATAATTTATTTATCATTAGAAGTACTCAGTTCATTTAATTTAAGACTTCTGCTGTATTTTATTATATTCTGATTATGGTTATGTGCAACGGTTTGTATGAGTGGACACGGTCTTATTCAGATCCTGATGTGAACTGTTGGTTCAGTGATGGATCACTCACACTTCTGGTTCAGCCGACATTGGGGTGTGACAGAAGAAGTTATTGTTCTTACCCTTCCCAGAATCTAGGGAACCATGACCAAGGGTACTAATTATTTGGTTACCTAAGTCATTACCCCTGCATTAATACAACTTGTGGCCCATTAATTAGAGATTTAGCTAATTGTTTCGAGACCATTTGGAGTGATCAGTCAACCCATGGCCTTACCCTAATATAATTAAATCCCACACCACTATCACTCAACCAAGTCACTCTCTTCTACATCATGACTTGCTTAGAACCATCCTTAGTGCCACTACAGTTACCCCATTGATAGGACCACCAAGGCTACTAGACTGGTCCTCAAGGTCCACTCACATGATGTGGGGAGGGGCCTACTTTATTTGAGTGGAAATATTCCTACTCCATCTGAGTTTGATCATTCACAATGTGGGTTTGTCCATTTAGGTCCCATTTAAAGGTATTTTCACCTTACTCACCCCCAATTTATAAGAATCAGACTAGGGTGAGTTAAAGATTTCCTACCTCGGGCATTGGGACCCCATGCTTCTATTCTAATGAGCATTACATTTTTCATGCCCATTAATACCTAAACTGTCACATTGATGGTAGTTGATATCTCCATCTAGTAGAGGCAGCTAAGCCAATAACCAGCTTACTATAAGCCTTAGTCATGTTGTCATGCATTATTGCTCATAATTTTTATCAACTTTTGCAAACTTAAGGTTCTTCCCTTTTTCCTTCAACTATGGGTCCTAGGAGAGCTATTGAGCTCGCAACACAGGGTTTTAATGAGCACTGGTTCACCTCATTTGCTGCAAGCCAAAATTGGGATAGGTTTATTGAAACCAAGGTGGAAGCAGGGTATTTTATATACTTTTTAGAGTTATCCCGCTTTGGTCTACAGGTGGATTTCGATCATTTTGGTTGGACACCAGCCATGTACATCAGGGATAATACCTACCCCAACCTGGTGTGCCACTTTTTCTATAACCTGGGCTACCTGTCGTAGGAGAACACCGATGAGCTAATCTTGACCGACCGGGTCAAGGGCATAGATATGACATTGACCGTTGCCACGCTGGCAACCATATTAGGTGTCTTAGCTGGTGGAGAGGGCATTTACTGGGCTTCTAGGGAGTCTCTGGGAATTACTGAGGTGGAGTACACAAGAATAAAGCATGGGCTCACACAGCTAGAGCTCATAGGGACACCTGAAGGAAAAAAGGAGTCGGGCTTCAAGCCTACCCCTAGATTACTCAGTAGGATACTATAGCACAACATCTTACCCTGATCTAGTCACACGAAAGAGTTGAATTAGTTTTGTATGTTCGTGATATACTGCCTGGTCATGAGGGAATCTTTATGTCTCCCATTTCTTATACTTTACACCATCCTCCATACCTTTCATCATTTGAGCCGAAAGGTTCTGTTTCCCTATGGATGGCTCTTGACTCACATTTTCGTGCACTTCAGAGTGAGCTTAGAGGGTGAAGTTGTTGAAATGGTCAGGAGTCATCCGAGTTCAATTGGGACACTATAACGAGGATGAGGCTCCATGATGTGGTCATGGAGGATCCAGTTCTTGAGGCATGCTCCAAACCACTTAGAGCAGCCCAACATTCCAGACGTGCAACAGCAGTAGTAGCCAAAGCCAATATTGAGGACTGTATGGGTACTAGTTATGGCATCAGGAGGGTAGAGGGGGTACCCCAGCAATCCACTAGTAATGAGGTAGAGGGTGAGTCCGAGGATGGAGGGACAGTAGTGAGAAGGGCAGTAGAGATAGTCGTGATAGTGACAGTGGTAACCACATGGAGGTGGACATAGCTTCCCACTTTAGAGTGATACCCCTAGCTACCAGTACAAGAGAGGTACCTCCAATTGTTCGTACTTCAAGGCCACCTATAGCTGTTCGGACTTTGAGGCCATCCGTTGACTTGGGTTAGGTGCTAGGCGTACTCCAGCTCATGTAGCAAAATTAAAGAAGATGACAGAGGGTCAGGTGAGATTCGAGAGACTAGTGAAGATTATAGGGACTCGATTAAGGTATATGGAGACTCGACTTGGTACCATAGAGACTCAATTGGAGACTACGGAGACTTATGTCTGCTATATACATGATGCTATGTTCACTGTCGGCCACTTGCATCACTATGTGAGACGTAGGCCAGCTCCTACCCCAGCTCCATCGAGTGTACCACCATTAGCTGCCTCGCAGGACATGCCCCCTTTATTTGTTCTGCAGGACGTACCTTCAACACCTATACCTTCCAGTGGACCTCAGCCATCTCCTACACAAGATGCACCTTCATCACCTATTCCCCTTACCTTTTGCCTCACTGAGCGAACCTTAGCAGCCAGGGTAGTGGTCCTCTCCTTTACTTCTCATTTCTATTTCGGCATAGTATGTACATGGGGTAACTGTCCGAGGTGTAGACTGTACCCAATTTTAACTTATACACATCTTGTTTTTTGATTTAATACTTGTACTTTCTTTCCTTTTATATTGATCAGATTTGGTATTGCTGGGATGATTGCCCAGGTTATGGGCTACATCCCAATTTTGTACTTAAAAATCGGGTATACATATATATACATGTATCTCTTTTGTTCTTAGTTCATATGGTACATTTTGTTCTTTCTTTACTTCTCGTAATGTGGTGTCACCTAGCTTACTATCTTCCCTACTTACTACTTCCCTACTTCCAACTTGTTGGTTCATAATAGCTTTTAACTATCCTAGGTATTTGTTCAGACACATGGAAACGCCCATGCAGTGAAAGTATGTAGGTAGAGTCAAAGTGGTTGTTCTCTGATACCAGTATTGTGACAACCCATTCTAAGGAATTGAGGGCGATATCCCGGTCAACCCTCGTGGCAACCCAAATTTTCCAACGATTGACAACCAAAATGATCAGCAAACCCTATTGTCTACACAAGTAATATCCGTAATAATCAAAAGGTAAATAACAATAGTGCAGTGAAATTAATACTTATAGCAAAATCATAATAGTAAATAGATGCTTCTAATGTTATTACTACAAAACAAGTTTATTATGTTTTACAAACCATTTCACATATAACATTCATATTACATGTTCCCTGTACTAAGTAACTAGAGTAAATCTGAATAAAAATACTATAGATAGACCAAACATCATCTATCTATAGATATCAAGAACATGGAGGCAAGGTGCTGACTCAGGTCCCATAGACACAGTCCCTACAAGTACAGCCCTTGACATGATCCCTCAGTGTACCCTCACTAAGAGAAGTGCTCTCAACTATCGGAGGATCCATATCAACTACTGGAGAAGAGGTACCCATAACCAAAGCTAAAGAAGATTTCGATATCGAGGGATAAGCTCTCATCCTAGCTCAGCGAGGAGTCAAGTATTAATGCAACCCTATCACAACAATTTAATGATGCAATAAGGTAAATAAGCAAGCAATTATGAGTGACAATCAATTGTGTATATAGCCATGGTCGGCCTGTACCCTACCGAGGATCTATCTGTGGCTCCCCCCTTGAACAATGCTCGAGGCTCCCCCCTGAGCACTCCATACCCCACCGCCTGGATTACTTTCCCTCACTAAAGCATAAGTCATTTGGCCATGGTTGATCCATGATGCATGAGTGATATAATAGAAAAGGATTGCACACTGGTGAAGATCCCCAATACCACTCTAATGGATCACCGTGCCCTTACTAAGGTGCTAGCTGGGGCATATGACCTTGTATTATGCTCCAACACACCACATGTTCATAGTACCCCATCAAACAATATTTACATCCATATCAAACTGTCACACCCCAATTCCGCACTATTCAGAATGGTGTGATGAACCGCTAAATAACCAACGGTTCAACTAGGATCTCAAATAGGCTATCCTCGCGTTATCCAAACTTACACGCATCCACAATCATAATCAGAGTAAATACACAATAGCAGAAATCTTATAAATAAATGAACTGAGAACTAATATGATATACAATAATTTAATAGCAAATTATTCTGTTTCCAACTGAGACATAAATATTTAAATATCAAATACAAGTCTTTATTAAATGCAATAAAAGAAACCTATAAAATATCTAATCAAATACACACGAGTTGCACTCGCAAGAGGAGTCGTGTGTATCATCTTCAGCTCCAGCTTCCATAGCTGCCACGTTTCCATACGCAGACGCATTCATATATTCTTCAACGGTATAACCTGCATCATTAGCTAAAAATATTCGACGTCGAGGGGTGAGCACACATCACGGCTCAGTGAGTAGCCAAAACAATGCAATAATACATATGCATGCAAAAAATCAATTTATATCTTTGGTCAGGTTTAAAGTTTGCAGTATGCAATAGAAAGGTTTAGGTAGCCAAAGGTCGCGTTTATTGACTCCGCCTCTATACACGAGTGTGTGAAGTTACCCGAAGATCACGTTTATCATCAACTCACATGCACCCAACCATGAACATTATATAACAAAGATTACGTTTACTACTATATAGTGCCATACCAACACGTAATCCCCTATTGGCGAGGGCTGCAAACTGGGCTCGCAACTAACCAATCCTAATGCCAAACAGTGTATCCAAGGCCTCACCCCAGTATCCCTCAGAATGTCCATAGAGATAGAGCTAAGGTCCCCCGGTAGAGTCAGAGACTATAAGGACCGAGACCACCTCCCCTGATACTCTACGACATAATAGTTCTGCTAAAGTAATGGCAATACGACGATGTCAATGCACAAGACTTGAGTTAGAGATAGAGCTAAAGTGCTGAGACCCGCCAAAGGTTAACGTTTATTGACGTCCTCATCACACCTCCCTTGATACTCGCTCGCATCAAGCACATCAACCACACACATACAAGCACATGCCTATTCCTATCATCATCATCATCATGTTATAAACAATAAAATAAATATGCATGAACAAGTAATAGAAATATTGGATGGCATGCTGTATGCACATTACAAACATATTCGCACAGAATCAAGCATGGCATAGGACTCAAGAAATAGAAACAGTTTATTATTAACCAATTTAGTTCGGGGTTAAGGTTCCTCACCTTAGCTTGCTAATAGATACTTTTCCAAGCTTTAGAATCACCGTTATAATGTTATTATATTGCTAGCAAACCTAACAATGTCGATAGAATTAATTAGAATAAATTCTGAATTTAAAAAACCATTCAGTTAACTGAGGTTCGATGCTAGGGTCGATGGGTCTATCGACCCTCCCCTCTTTCTGGACTTCCCGAATGCTGAGGGTCGATGGTCAGAAACACCTAGGGTCGGATGGTCATCGACCCTCGGTGCGACCCTTGGTGCACTTTGGTCCAATTTCCACTTTTTAATCCATTCTTTGTGTTTGGGGTCCTATGGTTTGTTCCTACATTCCATTCTACATCCATTCCATGGTCTGAAACCATGTATAATCCATCTAAATAGTTTTCATGCATCCACCTATGGTTTTCCATGAAAACCTAACCATGGATGGATGGTTTGGGTTTCTCTGAGATCACTCTCTCTCCAATAACTATCCTAAGGTCTGTAGAAACTCATGGAATTAGTATCCATACCTGAGAAGATTAATCTTTCTCTGCAACTCTTCTCCTTTTTGCTAGGTTCTCTTCCTTGCCTCTCTTCTTCCTATTTTCCTTCTCCTCTCTTTCTCTCAATTCAATTAGGGTTGTGAAAGGATTGAAAGTGGCTTAGGGACGTCCTTAAAATAGACTAGGAACATCCTAAATATGTCCCATTAAGATTTGGAAAGAATCCCAATCGAAAAATATAGAAATTTCCTAATTTCTGTATTCGACAGGAACCGAGGGTCGATGGGAGGGTCGATGATCCCGTCGACCCTAGGGTCTTAAGCTGTCCGACCCTCCCTCCAAAACTGAGGGTCTGACTTTCTATTTTGGGAGGTCCGACCCTGCTTAGCTGGGTGTGCGACCCTTCCCCTATTTTAAGTGTTTTTGTGGTCGATTTGATACCTGGGATCTCGATCTCCTTCACGCCCTTGGTCCATTTGACTCGACCATGATAGGTGAACCTGGTTCAAGGTGGTAAGACCGGGTTAGATTGACACGGGTCTTACAACTCTCCCCAACTTATAAAAATTTTGTCCTCAAAATTGTACATACCTTCTGAATCAAATAAGTAAGGGTATTGCTTTCTCATAGCATTTTCTTCTTCCCATGTAATTTCTTCCACGTCTCTACTTTTCCAAGTGACCTTAACATAATAGATATCTCGGTTGCGTAGACGTTGAACCTTTCGGCTGGTGATTTCTATTGGTGTTACTTCAAACGTCAAATCATCATTCAATTCTGGAAAATCCACTGTCAAGACATGCGTTGGGTCTTTGACATACTTCCTCAATAGGGTAATGTGAAATACGTCATGTACACTTGACATAGATTGTGGTAGTGCTAACTGATAAGCTACTTTTCCACGTTTAGCTAGAATTTCATATAGTCCGACATATCTTGGACTTAGCTTCCCTTTCTGTCCGAACCTCTTCAATCCTCGCATAGGTGATACTTTCAAAAATACTTTTTCACCTACCGCGAACTCTAGATCTCTTCGTCGAGTGTCTGCATATTGCTTCTGACGGTTCTGAACTGTTCTCACCCTTTCCTTGATAATGTCGACCACTCGACAAGTCTCTTCAACAAATTCCGGTCCAATAATGCTATGTTCTCCCACTTCATTCCAAAACATGGGAGTTCGACACTTCCTGCCATACAGTGCTTCATAAGGTGACATCTGTATGGTAGCCTGATAGCTGTTGTTGTAGGCGAACTCGATCAATGGTAACTTTTCGTCCCATGATCCTTTTAAATCAATTACACATGCTCGTAGCATATCCTCTAGAATATGAATTGTACGCTCTGACTGTTCATCTGTCTATGGGTGGAATGCAGTACTGGACTTCAATGTTGTACCCATCGCCTTTTGCAATCCATCCCAAAATTTAGAAGTAAATCGTGGATCTCTGTCGGACACAATGCTTTCTGGAACACCATGTAACCGAACAATATTATCCACATACAACTTTGCTAACCTTTCGAGTGTATATTGGGGTCGTATAGGTATGAAGCGAGCTGTCTTAGTCAGACGGTCCACAATCACCCAAACTGCGTCAACTACTCGAGGAGTCAATGGTAGTCCCGTGACGAAGTCCATAGTGATGCAGTCCCATTTCCATGCTGGTTCTGGTAATGGCTGTAACAGTCCTGCGGGTCGTTGTCGTTCAGCCTTTACTTTCTGACAATTTAGACATTGAGACACGAACTTAGCCACATCTGCTTTCATTCCCCTCCACCAATATAGTTTCTTCAGATCATGATACATTTTTGTACTTCCAGGATGTATCGAACAAATGGTGGTATGGGCTTCTTTCATCAGTCGGTGTCTAATGTCCATACTTTCTGTTTCAGGTACACATATCCTTCCTTTATATTTTAGTACTTTCTCGTCATCCAAGGTGAACTCAGGGTTGGTCCTACCTTTCTCAATGTCTTCTTGTACTGTTATCAGATAAGGATCTGCTTTGATAACTGTCTTCACTTCATCCACTATATCTGGTATAATTTTCAACATCGCGAACATATTTGAAAACCGATGAATAAACCCTTGGTTGGCTGATTCATCCGTTGTATCTATCACATACTGCTCGTTGTCGTGATTGAACACTATTCCGTTGGTACACATTGCTGCAATCGTGCTAACTTCTCCTTGAGATTTAATCATTGCTTTTCTGCTTAATGCATCCGCTACTATGTTCGCTTTTCTCGGATGATACTGGATATCACAATCATAGTCTTTTAATAGTTCCAGCCATCTTCTTTGTCGCATATTCAACTCCTTCTGATTAAATAAATAAGTAAGACTTTTATGGTCCGACTTAATCTGAAATTTCTCTCCGTATATGTAATGTCTCCATATCTTGACAGCATGTACCACTGCCGCTAGCTCCAAATCATGAGTGGGATACTTTTTCTCATGTACCTTTAACTGTCTTGACGCATAAGCAATTACTTGCTCTCCTTGCATAAGCACACATCCTAGTCCCAGTCTCGATGCATCGGTCTATAAAGTAAATGTCTGTCCTGGAACAGGAATGGTCAAAATTGGAGCGGATATCAATCTGGCCTTTAATCTCTGGAAGCTCTTCTCACATTTGTCAGTCCACACAAACTTTTCACCTTTCCTGGTCAAACTGGAGAGAGGTACGGCAATCCGAGAATAGTCTTCTACGAATCTCCGATAATAACCAGCTAGACCCAGAAAACTTCTAATTTTTGAGACGCTCTTTGGTGCTTCCCACTTTACAATAGCCTCGATCTTGCTGGGATCCACTTTGATTCCTTCAGCGGATACTACATGGCCTAGGAATGCGACTTCACTTAGCCAAAACTCGCACTTTGAAAATTTGGCATATAGCTTCTCTTTCCTTAACCACTGTAGGGCTGCGTTTAGGTTCTTGATATGGGTTTCCTTGTCCTTGGAGTATACCAATATATCATCAATAAATACTATCACCGACGTATCCAACATATCGTGGAAAACTCGGTTCATAAGTTCCATGAACATTGCCGGTTTAGCCTAGTCACTAGACTCTAGCTCTATCTCTACTCAAGTCTTGTCCATTGACATCGTCGTATCGTCATTACCTTAGCAGAACTATTACGTCGTAAGGTATCAGGGGAGGTGGTCTCGGACTATATAGTCTTCGACTCTGTCGGGGGACCTTAGCTCTATCTCTATGGACGTATTGAGGGATGCTGGGGTGAGGCCATAGGTACACTGTTTGACATTAGGATTGGTTAGTTGCGAGTCCAGTTTGCAAACCCTCGTCCGCAGGGGTTTACGTGTTGGTATGGGTAGAGTATCAGGGGAAATGTGATACGGTGTGGTCCCAAGCACTTTAGCTCTATCTCTATTCTATAGTGGGTGCATGTGGGACGACAATAAACGTTAACCTTTGGGAGGATTCACACAGTCGTGTATAGAGGTGAGGCAGCCACCGAACCATTCTATAGCACATTGCAAACTTATATACCAGACCACAGATTTGAATTGAATGCATGCATATGTTTGTTGCATTATTTTGTTTACTCACTGAGCCGTGATGTGTGCTCACCCTTTCGACGTCGAATATTTTTAGTTGATGATGCAGGTACCACGGTGGAAGACTATATGAATGCTTCTGTGTACGGGCACATCGCTGCGATGGAAGCTGAAGACTTAGTGGAAACGCATGACTCTTCATGCGAGTGCAACGCATGCGTTTTCGATTAGATTTCATTTGAATTATTAAGGAAATATAATTGATATTTTATTTACTTATGTCTTGGTTGATACAACATAATTTAATATTTTATTTATGATTATCACAGTTAGATTCCTCAGTTCAATTATTATTAAGACTTCCGCTATTGTGTATTTATTCTGATTATGGTTGTGGAGGTGTATGGTTTAATTTCAACGGACACAGCCTATTAGAGATCCTGGTTGAACCGTTGGTTCATTAGAGGTTCATCACACTATTCTGAATGGTGCAGAATTGGGGTGTGACAACTTGGTATCATAGCTCTCAGGCCCTGTCTGTGAAACCGGTATACTTCCACAAAAGTTCGTGAACTGAGATAGGATAAAAAATTAAAAGCTATAATAATAACACACCATAAGCATCTGTGTTGTTTGAGACAAAATTTAAAGAGAATAATGCATCTATTAAATGAGAAATAAATTTATATACACCCAAAAGAAGAACAAACGTATATATACAAGACTAAAGTAGAGTATAGTCCACAACCCAGACAATTACTCTAAAGTACAAAAGAAAGATAAAAGAAAATTCATCAAGAAGCTGGAGGTGATGGGGGAGGCGGTGCCTCGCGGTCTCTGTCATAATCCTTAGCATAGACTCTTATAAACCAAGCTATCTGAGTTTGGGTCGTCTGGAAACTAGCTGTGAGATCAGCCACCCGCTGGTCAGTCACGCGCTGAGCATCCCTCAGCTCTCCCACCAGCTGATCCAATAAGCGCTGAGCATCTAGAAGCACTCCCACCCGCTGATCTGACATGCGGTGAGCAACCAGAAACTCTCCTACCCAATGATCGGACAAGCGCTGAGCATCTAGAAGCTCTCCCATCCTCAAATTAGACATACGCTGAGCCTCTCGTATCTCATGTAATATCCCCATCATGTCATCAGAAGGTGCATACGAAGGACCAGCTGCATGTGAAGGACCAGCTGCATAAGAAGGACCAGCTCCTGTAGCATGAGTAGGTGATGGAGGAGGTATGGCATCCACATCCATGTACAAGCGATCATCATCACCCCCATGAACCTCTGCTCCAGCAGCTGCTGCTGCTGCCTCAACGTCAGCCATCTCCACTCGAGTACGTGGACGCACCAGAGCATTCCTCTCCTCGTCGCTAACCTGGGCATCCCGCATGCCCATCTTATAGATGGCCTCCCAATCCAAAGGTGATGCGAAGGATTTCTCCTGAATCCTCTCATCTGTCATGTCAACACCCAGGCGGGTCACTAGCATAGAGATCATGCGTCCATAAGGCAGGTTTCCAGTATGACCGGGCAACGTAGCACTGATCATCGTCCGCATGATGATGTAAGGAAGGCAGACGGGCTGCCTAGTGCAGATACAGTACAACAGATACTGGGCAACTGGGAGATCCTCCGTAGTGCCCACTCTGAGGTATCAGGTTGTGCTGAATAATCTTGCAATACACCCAAGGCTCTAGACGAAGGTAGATCGCTTTCATCTCCCAGCGATCCTCTTTGATGATCTGACGATCAATCTCTTCTCTCATCTCCAATGAAAAGAACTGGGGCTCTCCAAGAGCACAGAACACCAAGGGGCCATCATATGAAATGCCCAACAAGTCGGTTAGCTGCCGATAATAGAATGAAATCTCGACCCCTTGACGTAGCTGGTGATCTGAAGCTCTATACCCCTCTCAGTATCGTTGTAATCTCCCACTACTTGGAGATTACAGTAAAACTGTCTCACCAAATCTGGCCTAGTGCAGGCGTCATAGGTGATCACAGGAAGCCAACCCATGCCACAAAAAGCCCTCTCCACATCGAATAAGGCCAGGCTAGCCAAGTCTACCCAGTGACCTCCCTTTACCTTCTTACGAGAATAGAGGGGATACTGTGTCTCTGCCTCGTTAAAACAAAAGCAGACTGGGTCATGAACCCTGGGTACTTTGGTACAAGCCATAGTATCTGCCAAAACAAAGAGAAACAAATATTGGGTTAGTAAAAATGAAAAACCTAAAAATTTCGACAGTATAACGACATAAATTGGTCAAAAGCCTAACTTTTCATCCATACACGTGGGAAGGAGGACTTATAAAGGTTTTAAAAAATCCTGCAAGACTCATACAGTTGGAAATTTCATTTAAAGAGATCGAATTTGAAGAAATTTCAAGAAATTCAAAAATCTCGACAAATTAGGGCAAAAATGGAAATTTCAAGTTTCTCGATAACCAACCGATGAAACTCAAATATTTTTGAGGGCTTTCATCCATTGAGTCACCAACAACAAAATCCCCCAATAAAAATTGAATTTTTACGATTGGAAAAAGTTTAATTTGAAGAAAATGAGTTAAATGAGCAAAAACCTAGTTAAGAAAACCTAAAAACATGAAAATGAAGAGAACATACCTGTAGACGAGGAGTAGACGTCAAAATAAGAAGCAAATAGCACCAATGAGTCCGAGTTGGCACTGTAGAAACTCAGAGGGACGAGCCAAGTCGGAAAGGAGGAGGTAGAATGAGAAATGGATTCAAATCGGGAATAAAAACCTGATTTTTAGTCCGAGGGTCGGAGAATTCGACCAAGACATCCGACCCCCCCTCCGACCCCCTCATCGACCCTCGGCTCTCGGTAATCTGACAGAGAACCAGGGGTCGATGAGGGGGTCGATGGTGATTTCTCAGGGTCGCATACTGAGGGTCGGACATCTATCGACCCCCACCATCAACCCTGCAGTGAAAATACAGCATTTTCGATAGAATGGTCTGAAAAATTTAAAATTTTCATTTGTTAGTGAATTTAAAATATGAGAATGAAGTATATAATGATTGCCTCACGTGTTCTATGATTTTCAGGCATTCCCACTACCAGAACAGATAATGGCTGGATGCAGAGTGACCAGACAAAGTCGTAACTCTATCCCACCACCACCACCTGCGGGAGAAGATAGCCAGACACACCCAGAAAAATAGGGGAATACGAACACGACACCATCCGTAATTAATGGGCAGACAAATCCTACAAATCTGCCAGCTCCACCTACAGACCTGGCTACAGTCGTAATGAATTTGGCCCAATAGCTGCAGCAAATACAACAAGCACAAGCTACTATGCAAGCTGTCATAGGCATGACCTTTCTAGCTGCACAGACGACACCGATGCCAACAGGACAGGCAAGCACAGTAGTAGGGGGAAGTAACATAGTACCCCACACACCTCAGACTCCCATCATGCAGACTCAAGTACAAAACCCTGAAGTAGCTCTAGGTGGATATCAATACCAGCCACCTATGTATGGAGCCTATGTTCCGCATCAACTGGACCACTCCAGACTGGTGGAGCATTTTCTGAAGATGAAGCCCAAGGAGTATAGTGGTAAGCCAGCTGATCCTTTGTGGCCAGCACAGTGGATCGATGAGATGGAGAGAAATTTCACGATGATGATAGTGAATGAGGAAGAAAAGTTATTGTGTGCAACGTTTATGCTGAAAGGCGATGCACACTACTAGTGGAAGTCCACACGGACATATCTGATGACAAAGCACAACCAATTGACTTGGGATATATATAAGGAAGCATTCTTTGAGAAGTATTTTCCTAGGAGTTTCAGAGATTCTATGGAGAAGGAGTTTCTGAGTTTATATCAGGGACAGATGACTATCGATGCATACCAACAGCGTTATGAGGAGCTGTTTTTCTTTGCACCAGTCAATATGCAGGTAGAAGATACAAAGACCCGAAGGTTCGTCATGGGACTTAGGGAAAGCATACGCGAACATGTTCTGGGACTTGAGAAGAAAATCTACAATGAAGCTGTACAAATTGCTCGAGTGATAGAGTCGAGCCAGAAAGAGAGCTATCTTGCTCAAAATAGAGGAATCAAAAGGCCAAATGGAAATTCTTACAATGGAGGGAACACCAAGGTATTCAAACCCTTCCGTACTCAAGGTTTCAATGCTGCAGCCAAGACTACTTCAGCAGCTCAACAGCAACAAAAGCCAAATAATGAAGGGTTAAAATGCCAGCAATTGGGACATATGGCAAAGGAGTGTCCTAAGCCCAAGAAGTAACTACAACAAGGCAGAGTTTACGCGATTACATCTGAGGATGCTGCCGCATCGCCTGATGTGGTCACAGGTATGACCTGAATCTTATCATTTTGTGTTACATTATGTGAGCATGTAGACTAAACCAAAACAAATCACTAGTATCACACCTATTAATGGCATTCCCGCCAGGGTACTCTTTGATTCAGGATCTACTCATTCTTTTATATCTGTGTCATTTGGAAAGAAGCTAAATCTACCCCTTAAATCCTTAGACTACAAACTGCTTATACAATCGCCTATGGGATTAGAAGCGGAATTAGAAAAAGGTTACGGACCATGTCCAGTTCTTATTGACGAAAAGACTCTGGATGCAACCTTGATCTAACTTGAGATGGCAGACTTTGACGTCATCTTGGGAATGGACTGGTTAGCTTGGCATTCTGTAAACCTATTGTGTGTCGAAAAGAAACTGACATTTAAAGACAAAGAAGGAGCAGAGTTTAGTTTTTTGGGAACCAAACTTCCTCGTAAATGAAAGCTCATACTCTCTGCATTAAAGGCTAGGAAGTGCCTTGAGAAAGGAGCAGTTGGATATCTAGTATATGTGGTCGATCTTACCAAAGAAGCACCACGAATGGAGGATATTGATGTCGTGCGTGACTATCCAGATGTATTTCCTGAAGAACTACTAGGATTACCACCCGACCGCACTACAGAGTTTGTTATAGATCTGATACCCAGAGCCGTACCAATATCTAAAGCACCTTATCGAATGGCTCCTACTGAATTGAAGGAATTAAAAGTACAACTACAAGAACTGCTGGACCAGGGCTACATCCGACCTAGCATATCACCATGGGGAGCGCCAGTACTATTCGTGAAGAAGAAGGACGGTAGCGTTCGACTGTGTATAGACTACCAAGAACTGAATAAACTGACAATCAAGAATCGGTATCCATTGCCTCGGATCGATGACTTGTTCGATCAGTTGCAAGGTGCCAAAGTGTTCTCCAAGAACGATCTTCGGTCAGGCTACCATCAGTTGAAGATTAAGGATGGTGACATCCCCAAGACAGCATTCAGGACCAGATATGGACATTATGAATTTTTGCTCATGTCTTTCGGATTGACGAACACACCAGCAACCTTTATGGAACTTATGAATCGGGTATTCCACGATATGTTGGATACGTCGGTTATTGTATTCATCGATGATATATTGGTCTACTCCAAAGACGAGGAAACTCATATAAAGAATCTAAACGCCGCTCTGCAGTGATTACGAAAGGAGGAGCTCTACGCCAAATTTACAAAGTGTGAGTTTTGGCTAAAGGAAGTTGCTTTTCTAGGCGATGTTGTATCCGCTGAAGGAATTAAAGTGGATCCTAGCAAGATCGAGGCTATTGTAAAGTGGGAAGCACCGAAGAGCGTTGCGGAAATTAAAAGTTTCTTAGGTCTAGCTGGGTATTATCGATGATTTGTGAAAGACTATTCCCGAATTGCCATACCTCTCACCAGTTTGACTAAGAAGGGCGAAAAGTTTGTTTGGACTGATAAATGCGAGAATAGTTTCCAAACATTGAAGGTTAGATTGATATCTGCTCCAATCTTGATCATTCTGATTATAGGACAACCATTTATTTTGTACACTGATGCATCAGGACTGGGATTAGGATGTGTACTTATGCAAGGAGAACAAGTAATTGCTTATGCCTCAAGACAATTGAAGACACATGAGAAGAACTATCCCACTCATGATTTGGAATTAGCGACAGTAGTACATGCTGTCAAAATATGAAGACATTACTTGTACGGAGAGAAATTTCAGATTAAATTAGATCATAAGAGTCTTACTTACCTCTTTAATCAGAAGGAGTTGAATATGAGACAAAGAAGATGGTTGGAACTATTGAAAGACTATGATTGTGATATCCAGTATCATCCGAGAAAGGCTAATGTGGTTGCGGACGCACTGAGTAGAAAGGCAATGATGAAATCTCAAGAAGAGGTTAGCACCACTGTTGCACTGTGTTCTACTGGAAAAGTATTCAGTTATGGTAATGAACAATTTGTGATAGATGCACAGGGTGAATCAACCAACCAAGGGTTTATCCATCGGTTTGCAAATATGTTTGCCACATTGAAGATTGTACCCGATATACTTGATGAAGTGAAAACAGCGATTAAATCAGACCCTTATCTAAGAACGGTACAAGAAGACATCGAAAAAGGTAGGACTACTCCTGAGTTCTCCTTAGATGACGAAAGGGTACTGAAGTACAAAGGAAGAATAGGTGTACCTGAAACATAAAATTTGGACATTAGACACCGACTAATGAAGGAAGCCCATACCACCGCCTATTCGATACACACTAAAAGCATAAAAATGTATCATGACCTAAATAAATTATATTGGTGGAGGGGAATGAAAGCTGTAAGACCCGCACTCCGTAAATCTGGTCTAAACCTTGGTTTCATGTCGTAACAGGTCTTCCGATCATCACCGGGCCAGACGGGATGAGCGGATGATAAACAGGTATGAAATCGGACCAAAGATGATCAAATAATCATGAGATTATGTTGACCGGTCGATGGTACCGGTCTTGGTACCGGTCGACCGGTAAGCTCTGCGCAGCTGAGTGCGGAGATCTAGAAAATTTATCTCTGTGGGTCCCACTTTCCTGATTTTGAATCCTAAGACTTTCCTAATCCTAATAGGGTTACTAAAACCTAATTCTAGCCTATATAAACACTCTTAAACCTCCTCAAATCCTTTCCATTATCTCTCACAAACCCTGGAAAGGAGAAGGAGGTTGGAGAAGGAGAAGAAGCTAGGAAGAAGAAGGAAGTGCTGCCTTTGCCGTTGGACGACGCTCACTTTACGCCAGTCGACGGTAAGTGTTTTAATCATTCTTCTTACTCTATGACTTTAGGATAGTTGTGTGGGTGGATCAATACCATGCAAAGTAGGTATTGATCTAAAACCCTAAGTTGCCGTCAAACCTTAGATTCGAGTTCTGAGATGATATTCATCGAAATAAGACTTGAATGAGTAGGGGATAACTCTAACTCAAAGATTAGACTTAGAATGGATAGGAGAAACCCTGAAAATCCAAGGAAATCGATCGACGGTAGTCGAAAAAAAAACCAAGTGTATGGTCTTCCGGAGACATACCGGTCGACCATACCGGTTGCTAGTTGCTCACAGAGCTGCAACAAGTATGTTGTGACCGGTCAGCTCTGAAAGGCTGGTTTTGGACTTTGTTGGTTTTCGATCAACATGAAATCCTAAGAAAACTATTCTAATGAAACCCTAATGATATTGTAGGACTTTGTGACTTTCCGTTTGGATCTTGCGATGTGGAGCAAGCTAACAAACGAGCGTCAGGTAAGGGAATCTGAGCTAAATCTAATAATTAATGGACAGTAAATCGTTGTTAATCACCTGATTATATATGATGTGATGTTTGTGCATATTCACATGCCATCTTTTATTTTCAGTTATTATTATTGTTCATGCATTGATAGGATGTGATTGTTATGCATGTGATTATTTTCGTTAGTGTGTAGAGTGGGGCATGGGCCTGGGATCGCTCCTCACACTAGCACTTTTTGTAGTATTCTGTCTTAACATGCTTGGTACGGGTGGGGCATCAGGGGAAGGTCGTGGTACGGTGGTCTCCGATGTTGATGCTGGCCTGGCCATGGTTATGTGGCACTGTGGTCTCCGAGGTCGACGCTGGCTTGTCCACGATGCTTTAGCTCTATCTCTATGCCGTAGGGAGTTATGTTGGGATAGGGTCTACCTACGTTATGTATCTATCCTAGTGGGTTAGTTGCGGATAGGGCATCAGGGGAGGTGTGGGAATGCCTTAGCTCTATCTCTATGCCATAGACGGCTGTGCTGGGATAGAGCATACATTGATGACATATAGGATTGGTTAGTTGCGAGCTTAGTTTGCGAGCCCTGGCCAGTAGGGGCTTAGGTACTGGTATGGGTAGAACATCAGGGGAGGTACGGGAATATCTTAGCTCTATCTCTATTCCATGATGGGTGCATGTGGGCCAATGGGGGTGTGATCCATGAGGTGCCACAAACTCGTGTATAGAGGTGTGGGGGCCACCAAACCTTTCTATAGCACATTGCAAACTTAAAACCAGACCACAGCATAAAAATGATTGTTACTCATGCATAATATTGTGAAACTGTCTGATTGTCTTACTGAGCTAAGTTGTGAGCTCACCCTTTGTACGTACATTGTTTTAGATGTTGATGCAGGTAACACAGTGGACGACTTTATGAACGCTCCAATGTATGGTGATGTTGCTGCTCTGGGTGTACAGGCAGGAGAGGACGAGCATGACGCTTCATGTGAGTGCCCTTTCTGCGTGTACCTTTGATTTTAGTTTTATTTATTTTCAGTTATTTCAGTTGGATTAAAGTGAATGTAAGAATATTATATTTTATGTTTGAATCTGAATAATTGGATATTTTATTTACATTTATCAATAGATTCTCAGTTCATTCTATTTAAAGACTTCCGTTGTATTATTTATATTCTGATTGTGGTTATGTGTAATGGTTTGTATGAGTGGACACGGCCTATTCGAGATCCTTGTGTGAACCGTTAGTTCAATGACAATTCACTCACACCATTCTGGTTGGATCAGAATTGGGGTGTGACAACTTGGTATCAGAGCCCTCGGGCTCTGTCCAACAAACCATATTACACTTAACTAAGTCGATGAACTGAGTTAGGAAAATATTAAAAAAAAATCTTTAATACAAACATACCCTAAGCATTGTTTGATACCTGAGACGGATTAAGAAAGAGCATAATATTCTATACTAAATATGAAACTTAACATGTGCACATATACTTGTTAGGTCAAACATGGAAACTTTCATTAAATAAAAGAAAAGAGTATCAAATGAAATAGTGCGACAGGGTACGGTCCACAAGCCGGACAGTTACCCTGATACATATATATATACCAGAAAGAAAAGAGAGAAAATAAAAGGAAATCATGGGGTAGGGGGCCTGGGAGGAGCTGCTGCTGCTGCTGCTGCGGCTGCTACCCTCCCGAGTGGATGAGGGCGAGTCTCCAACTCGTCATCGCTAATGGGCAGATCGACCATCTGCATCCTCGGAATAGCCTCCCAGTCAATGTCGGAGGTCATGGTATCCTTAACCATCACCTCGCTTCTCATGCTCACACCCAGGCGACGTAGCAGGAAGGTGATGAGATGACCGTATGGAAGGTTACTGGCCTAATCGGCCAGGGTCGCTTGATGCATGGTCTGGATGATGAGGTAAGGGAGAGAGACCCGCTCCCCGGTGCAGACGCAGTAGGTGATGTACTAAGTGAGCTGAGATAACTCACTGTAGTGGCCGCTCTGGGGCACAATGTCGTGCTGGATGATGCGGCTGTAGACTCGAGCTAGGGGTTTTAGACTAGCCGCCTTCATAGGAGCCCCAGGATTGAGGATCTGCATTGCGATCTCTCGACGTAGGTCCTTGCTTAGATAACCCTTCACCTTTGGGGGGCAGTAGACTAAGTCTCCATCATTGGGTACCCCCAGCAGATCAGCTAACTGGTGGGTGTTAAAGGAGATAGGTACACCCTTGACGTAGCTGGAGATGCGTAAGTCCCCTACCCTGGTTGGGATCATTGACATCCCCATGCAGCTCCAGGTTAGCATAAAAATTCTTAACCAGGTTGGGACGAGTGGTCTCAATGTAAGTAATAACAGGAACCCACCCAAGCCTGTCGAAAGCCGTGCACATCAAACCGGTGCAACTGCTCCAAGTTAACTCGTCATCCAGATTCAATGTTTTTGCTATCAAACCATGGGAACCGGGCTTATGCCTCCTCAGAACGGAACCACTGCTCGTCGAGTTGTAGAGCTGGTGGCTGAGGAGCACTCATGCCCGAGCCATGAGAACGCTTGCCAAGAGCACGTCGTGCATCCATTTAAACTACAAAACAAAAAGAAAATAAGAAGAAAAATGTTAAAAATTAAAATTTCGGCAGCATAACGACAATAATTTGGGAAAAATCCTCGAACTCACCCAAAAACTTGGGGAGGAGGACTTACGTAACCCCCGCACTCTTCAAACAAATCAAACACAGGCAATTACAATAATAAAATTTTAGGAATTGTAAATGTAGCTGGTATACCAGCCAGAGTACTCTTTGTGTCACACCCCAATTCCGCACTGTACAGAATGGTGTGATGAACCGCTAGCAAACCAACGGTTCAACCAGGATCTCAAGTAGGCTATCCCCGCGTTATCTAAACTCCCATACATCCATAATCATAATCAGAGTAAATACATAATAGCAGAAATCTTATAATAAAATGAACTGAGAATCTACTATGATATAAATAGTAAATAGCAAATTATTCTGTATCAACTGGGACATAAATAATTATCAAATACATGTCTTTATTAAATTCAAATAAAGAAACCTAAGAAAAATCTAATCGAATACACATGAGTTGCACTCGCAAGAGGAGTCATGTGTATCTACTTCAGCTTCAGCTTCCATCGCCGCCACGTTCCCGTATGCTGGAGCATTCATAAAATCTTCAACCGTATAACCTGCATCATCAACTAAAAATATTCGACGTCGAGGGGTGAGCACACATCACGGCTCAGTGAGTAGACAAAACAATGCAACAATACATATGCATGCAATCAATTCATATCTCTGGTCTGGTTTATAGTTTGCAATGCGCAATAGAAAGGTTGGGTGGTCAAAGGTTAACGTTTATTGACCCCACCACTATACACAGGGTGTGGAAGTCTGCCCGAAGATTAACATTTATCGTCATCCCCATCCACCCTAATCATGACATTATACAACAAAGGTTAACGTTTATTGCTATATAATACCATACCAACACGTAAGCCCCTGTTAGCGAGGGCTTGCAAACTGGGCTCGCAACTAACCAATCCTAATGCCAAACAGTGTATCCAAGGCCTCACCCCAACATCCCTCAGAATGTCCATAGAGATAGAGCTAAGGCCCCCCGGTAGAATCAGAGACTACAAGGACCAAGACCACCTCCCCTGATACTCTACGACATAATAGTTCTGCTAAAGTAAGGGCGATACGACGATGCTAATGCACAAGACTTGAGTTAGAGATAGAGCTAAAGTGCTGAGACAAGCCAAAGGTTAACGTTTATTGACGTTCTCATCACACCTCCCCTGATATTCGCTCGCATCAAGTACACTAACCACACACATACAATCACATGCCTATTCCTATCATCATCATCATCATCATGTTATAAACAATAAAGTAAATATGCTTGAACAAGTAATAGAAATATTGGATGGGATGGTGTATGCACATTACAAACATATTCGCATAGAATCAAGCATAGCATAGGACTCAAGAAATAGAAAACAGTTTTTGTTATTAACCAATTTAGTTTGGAGTTCTGGTTCCTCACCTTAGCTTGCTATAAGATACTTTTCCAAGCTTTATAATCACCTTTATATTGTAATTGTATTGCTAGAAGACCTAACAAAGTAAGTAGAATTTAATTAGAATTAATTCTAGATTTAAAAACCACTCTGTTGACTGAGGGTCGGAGGTAGGGTCGGAGTCAGGATCGACCCTGGGTGCGACCTTCCCTTAACTCTGAACTTCCCGAACACTGAGGGTCGATGGTCAGTATCACCTAGGGTCGGATGGTCATTGACCCTCGGTGCGACCCTCGGTGCACTATGGTCCAATTCCCTCTTTTAGTCCATTCTTCGTGCTTGGGATCCTATGGCTTGCTCCTACATTCCATTCTACATTCATTCCATGGTCTGAAACCATGTATAATCCACCTAGATAGCTTTCATGTAATCCCCCATGGTTTCCCATGAAAACCTAACCATGGGTTGATGCTTTGGGTTTTTCCGAGATCACACTCTCATCCATATCTAACCTAAGGTCTGTAGAAACTCATGGAATTAGTATCCATACCTGAGAAGAATACTCCTTCTCCGCAACTCTACTCTTTTGGCTAAATTCTTTTCCTTGCTTCTCTTCTTCCTCTTTTCCTTCTCTTTTCTTTCTCTCAATTCAATTAGGGTTGTGAAAGGAGTGAAAGAGGCTTAGGGACATCATTTAAATAGAGTAGGAACATCCTAAATAAGTCCCATTGAGTTTAGGAAGGAATCCATATCGAAAATTAGGAAATTTCCTAATTTCTATTTCTTACGGTAACCGAGGGTCGATGGGAGGGTCGATGATCCCATCGACCCTAGGGTTCAAGATGTCCGACCCTCCCTTCAAAATTGAGGGTCTGACTTTCTGCTTTGGGAGGTCCGACCCTGCTTAGCTGGGTATGCGACCCTCCCTTCAAATTAAGTGTTTTTGGGTCGATTTGATACCTGGGATCTTGATCTCCTTCACGCCCTTGGTCCATTTAACTCGACCATGATGGGTAAACCTAGTTCAAGGTGGTACGACCGGGTTAGATTGACACGGGTCTTACAACTCCCCCTACTTATAAAAATTTCATCCTCGAAATTGTACGTACCTTCTGAATAAAAAAAGTGAGGGTATTACTTCCGCATAGCATTTTCTTCTTCCCATGTAATTTCTTCCATATCTCTACTTTTCCATGTGACCTTAACATAATAGATATCTTGGTTGCATAGACGTTGAACCTTTCGGCTGGTGATTTCTGTTGGTGTTACTTCAAATGTCAAATCATCAGTCAATTCTGGCAAATCTACTGTCAAAATGTGCATTGGATACTTGACATACTTCTTCAATAGGGAATTGTGAAATACATCATGCACACTTGACATAGATGGTGGTAGTGCTAACTGATAAGCCACTTTACCACGCTTAGCTAGAACTTTATACGGCCCGACATATCTTGGACTTAGTTTCCCTTTCTGCCCGAACCTTTTTAATCCTCGCATAGGCGATACCTTCAAAAATAATTTATCACCTACAACGAATTCCAGATCTCTGCGTCGAGTATCTGCATATTTCTTCTGACGGTTCTGAGCCGTTCTCACTCTTTCCTTGATAATGTCAACCACTCGGAAAGTCTCTTCAACAAATTCCGGCCCAACCATACTACGTTTTCTAACTTCATTCCAAAACAAAGGAGTTCGACACTTTCTGCCATACAATGCCTCATAAGGTGACATCTGTATAGTAGCCTGATAGCTATTGTTATAAGCGAACTCGATCAATGGTAACTTTTCATCCCATGATCCTTTGAAATCAATTACACATGCTCGTAGCATATCTTCTAGAATCTGAATTGTACGCTCTGACTGTCCGTCTGTCTGTGGGTGGTATGCAGTACTGAACTTCAATGTTGTACCCATAGCCTTTTGCAATCCTTTCCAAAACTTGGAAGTAAATCGTGGATCTCTATCAGACACAATGCTTTCTGGAACACCATGTAATCGAACAATATTATCCACATACAGCTTTATTAACCTCTCCAGTGTATAGTGAGGTCGTATCGGTATGAAGCGAGCTGTTTTAGTCAGACAGTCCACAATCACCCAAACTACGTCAACTACTCGAGGAGTCAGTGGTAGTCCCGTGACGAAGTCCATTGTGATGCAGTCCCATTTCCATGTTGGTTCCGGTAATGGGTGTAACAGTCCTGCGGGTCTTTGTCGTTCAACCTTTACTTTCTGACAATTTAGGCATTGAGACACGAACTTGGCTACATCTGCTTTCATTCCCCTCCACCAATATAATTTCTTTAAATCATGATACATTTTTGTACTTCCAGGATGTATCGAATAGATGGTGGTATGGGCTTCTTTCATCAGTCGGTGCCTAATGTCCTTATTTTCTGTTTTCGGTACACATATTCTTCCTTTGTATTTCCGTACTTTCTCTTCGTCCAAGGTGAACTCAGGATTGGTCCTACCTTTCTCAATATCTTCTTGTACTGTTCTCAGATAAGGATCCGATTTGATAGCTGTCTTCACTTCATTCATTATGTCTGGTATATTCTTCAATGCAACGAACATATTTGAAAACCGATGAATGAACCCTTGGTTGGCTGACTCATCCGTTGCGTCTATCACATATTGCTCATTGCCGTGATTGAATACCATTCCGGTAGTACACATTGCTGCGGTTGTGCTGACCTCTCCTTGTGATTTTATCATTGCTTTTCGGCTTAACGCATCCGCTACTACGTTCGCTTTTCCCGGATGATACTGGATATCACAATCATAGTCTTTCAGTAGTTCCAACCATCTTCTTTGTCTCATATTCAATTCCTTCTGATTAAATAGATAAGTAAGACTTTTATGGTCTGACTTAATCTGGAATTTCTCTCTGTATAGGTAATGTCTCCATATCTTGACAGCATGCACTACTACCGCTAGTTCCAGATCATGAGTGGGATAATTTTTCTCATGTACCTTTAACTGTCTTGAAGCATAAGCAATTACTTGCTCTCCTTGCATAAGCACACATCCCAGTCCCAGTCCCGACGCATCAGTGTATAGAGTAAATGTTTGTCCTGGGACGGGAATAGTAAAAATCAGAGCGGATATCAATCTAGTCTTCAGCGTTTGGAAACTCTTCTCACATTTATCGGTCCACATGAATTTTTCACCTTTCTTAGTCAAACTGGTGAGAGGTACGATAATCCGGGAATAGTCTTCTACGAATCTCCGATAATAACCAGCTAGACCCAGAAAACTTCTAATTTCTAAAACGCTCTTTGGTGCTTCCCACTTTACAATAGCCTCGATCTTGCTGGGGTCCACTTTGATTCCTTCTGCGGATACTACATGGCCTAAGAAGGCGACTTCACTTAGCCAAAACTCACACTTTGAAAATTTGGCATATAACTTCTCTTTCCTTAAACGCTGTAGGGCAGCATTTAGGTTCTTGATATGAGTTTCTTCGTCCTTGGAGTATACCAATATATCATCAATAAATACTATAACCGACGTATCCAACATGTCATGGAAAACCCAGTTCATTAGTTCCATAAAAAGTTGCTGGTGCGTTCGTTAATCCAAAAGACATGACCAAGAACTCATAATGTCCGTATCTGGTCCTGAAAGCTGTCTTAGGAATATCACCCTCTTTAATCTTCAATTGATGATAGCCCGATCGAAGATCGATCTTAGAAAATACCTTTGCTCCTTGCAACTGATCGAACAAGTCATCGATCCGTGGTAGTGGGTATCGATTCTTGATTGTCAGTTTATTCAACTCCTAATAATCGATGCATAATCGAACACTACCGTCCTTCTTCTTCACGAATAACACCGGCGCTCCCCATGGTGATATATTGGGTCGAATATAACCCTTGTCCAGTAGTTCTTGTAGTTGCACTTTCAGTTCCTTCAGTTCCGTAGGAGCCATTCTATAAGGTGCTTTTGATACGGGTGCGGCTCCAGGTACAAGATCTACCACAAACTCTGTGGCTCGGTCGGGTGGTAAATCTGGTAGTTCCTCTGGAAATACGTCGGGATAGTCCTGCACAACTTCAATATCTTCCATTTGTGGTGCTTCCTTGGTTAGGTCGACCACTGATTCTAGATACCCGACTGCCCCCTTCTCGAGGCACTTCTTAACCTTTAGTGTTGAGAGTATGAGCTTGCGTCTACGGGGAAGTTTGGTTCCCGTAAAACTGAATTCTGCTCTTACTTGGTCTTTAAATGTTAGCTTCTTTTCGGCACATAGTAGGTTCGCAGAATGCCGAGCTAACCAGTCCATTCCCAAGATGACGTCAAAGTCTACCATCTCAAGTTGTATCAAGGTTGCATCTAAGGTTTTCTCACCAATACGGGACTGGACATGGTCCATATCCTTTTTCTAATTCCACTTCTAACCCCATCGGTGACCGTACAAGTAATTTGTAGTCTAATTTTTTGATGGGTAAGTTTATCTTCTTTCCAAATGACACAGATATAAATGAATGAGTAGCTCCTAAATCAACGAGTACTTTGGTGGGTGCGCCATTTATAGGTACGATACCTGTGATTTATTTTAACTTAGTTTACATGCTCACACAATGTAATTACAACTTCAAAAGTTTCAGTCGTACCTGTGACCACATCGGGTGATGCGGCCACATCCTCGGATGTAACAGCATATACCCGTCCCTGATGGAACTGCTTCTTGGGCTTAGGGCACTCCCTTGCCATATGTCCCGGTTGGTTGCAGTTATAACACTTCGGACTTTCAGAATTTGGTTGTGGCTGAGGTTGAGTTACTGGAGTAGTCTTGGTTGCAGCATTAAAATTCTAAGGGCGGGAAGGCTTATATGTCTTGTTATTGCCTCCGTTATAAGAATTTCCAACTGGCCTTTTGATACCCCGGTTTTGTGTGAAATAACTCTCCTTCTGGCTCGATTCAATAACTCGAGCTATTTGCACAGCTTCATTATAAATCTTCTTTTCTAAGCCCAGAACATGCTCTCTGATGCTTCCTCTCAGTCCCATGATGAACCTACGGGTTTTGGTTTCTTCTTCCTGCATACTCAGTGGGGCAAAGAAAAACAGCTCTTCATAACGCTGTTGGTACGCATCCACTGAAATCTGCCCCTGATATAGACTCAGAAACTCCTTCTCTATAGAATCTCTGAAGCTTCGTGGAAAATATTTCTCGAAGAAAGCTTCTTTATAAACAGCCCAAGTCAGTTGGGCGTACGTGCTTGGTCAATAGATAGTCCCGGGTAGATTTCCACCAGTGATGTGCATCGCCATTGAGCATGAAGGTGGCACATAATACTTTTTCTTCCTCTGTAATAGTCATCATGAGGAAATTTCTCTCCATCTCGTCTATCTAGTGTGCTGGCCATAATGGATCAGATGACTTGCCATTAAATTCCCTAGGCTTCATCTTCAAAAATCTCTCCACCAATCGAGAGTAATCCAACTGATTTTGGGGATATGCCCCAAACATATGGGGTGGATACTGGTAATTAACCTGAGCTGCTTTCGGAGCCTGTACTAGAATCTGTGCAGTAGGTTGTTGAGGTGTCTGAGGTACTGGGTGGTTACCCACCGGTGCTGCACTGGCTTGTCCTCTCTGCATAGGTGCAGCTTGAGTGGCTTGGAACATAACACCCATCGCAACTTGCATCTGAGCCTGCGCGTGTTGCATCTGTTGTAGCTACTGAGCCAGATTCATCACCACGGTTGCTAGCTCTGGTGGTGGAGGTGGAAAATTTGTAGGGTTTGCCTGTTCTGGATTACCCGGTGCATAATTATTTTCCTGACTGGTCTCCTCCACTGGTGGTGGTGGTGGAACTGCATTTCGGTTCTGTCGGGTTACCCTACGTCCAGACATAATTCCTTCTGTGATTGGTGGTGCCTGAAAATTATCAAAATAGGTGAGAAGTCATTTATATTTCATGTAGGCACGCTAACCGATATAAAATTCCAATTCCAGCTCATTTTTTAAAGGAAAATACTGTCTTTTTTATGCAGGGTCGATGGTGAGGGTCGTTGGTTTGTCCGACCCTTAGTATCCGACCCTGGGAATGACCTGTTCTTCCCGAGAGCTGAAGGTCGATGTAAGGGTCGATGGGTGTCCGACCCTCAGTTCCGACCCTTAGTTTTCTGTCAGATTCTCGAGAGCCGAGGTCGATGGGAGGTTCGATTCGAGAGTCGATGGTTTTGGTCGAATTGTCCGACCCTCAGACTAAAAATTAGATCTGATTTTGGATCATTTCTTATTATTTCCCTCCCATTTTGACTCGTCTCTCCCCTTTGAGTTGCTACAGTGCCACTCCACTATTTTTGGTTGGTTTGAGTCCAGGTTTCGACGTCCACGTCATCCATACAGGTATGTTCTCCCATTTTTACCTATTTTTAGGTTTTCTTTTCTAGGTTTTTGTCCATTTAACTTGTATTTTTCAAATTAAACTTTTTCCAACCGTAAAAATTTGATTTTTATTGGGGGCTTTTCTTATTGGTATCTCGAGGAACGAAAGCCCTCAAAATTTTTTGAATTTCATCGATTGGTTATCGAGAAACTTAAATTTTTCCTCGTTTGCCCTAATTTGTCGATTTTTTTTTTATTTCTTGAAATTTCTTCAAATTGGTCTTCGTGGTTTCCATTTCCTACTGTGTGAGTGTCGTAGGATGTGTTGGACCCTAAGTAAGTCCTCCCGCCCACGTGTATGGTGAAAAGTGAGGCTTTTGGATAACTTACGTCGTTAAAATGCTAAATTTTTAGATTTTTATCCTACTAACCCCTTGTCTCCCTTTTTCTTTCTTATCTGCAGGTACCATGGCTCATACCAAGATACCCAGAGTTCGTGATCCGCTTCGCTTTCGCTCTAATGAAGCCGAGGCACAGTATGCCGACTATGCTCGTAAGAAAGTGGAGGGTGGTCGTTTGGTGAACTTGGCTGAGCTAGCCTTGTTCAACGTAGAGAGAGCATTTGGTGATATGGGGTGGCTCCCTGTCATCACCTACGACACGTGCACATGTCCGGATTTGGTGCGCCAGTTCTATTGTAATCTCTAGGTGGTGGGGAATTACAATGACGTTGAGCATGGTCAAGAGTTGCGCATTACCAGTTATGTTAAAGGGGTGCACATTTCCTTTGATTATCGACAACTGGCCGATCTATTGGGCATACCCTATGATGGCCCCATGATGTACTGTGCGCCTGGAGAGCCCCAGTTTGTTTCCATGGAGATGAGGGCAGAGATCGACAATCAGCTGCTATGACCTGATCGCTGGCAGATGAGAGCTTGTTACCTGCGTCCAGCTCCACGGGTCTTCTGTAAGATTATCCAGCATAATCTGATTCCGCAGAGTGGGCACTATGAGAGGGTTTCTCAGCTGACCCAGTTTTTGATATATAGTATCTGCACCAGACAGTCGGTCTGCTTCCCTACATCATCATGCGGACCATGTTTAGTGCTACATTATCCGGACATAGGGGTAATCTACCCTATGGATGCATGATTACAGTTCTACTGACCCGTCTGGGGGTTGACCTGGTAGATGAGAAGATCCAGGAGAAGACCTTCTCGTCACCTCTAGATTGGGAGGTTATCTGCAAGATGGGTATGCGGTATGCCCAGGTTAGTGATGAGGAGAGGAACGCAATGGTGCGCCCTCACACTCGCATTGAAATGGCTGACGCTGAGGCCGCTGCTGCCACTGCTAGAGCTCATGTGGATCCAGTCAAGGATGACGATCGTATGTATATGGATGTCGACTTGATACCACCGCCTTCCCCTACACATGCGGCTGGAGTTGGTACTTCTTCTACGGCGGCTCCTGCACCTGAGGCAGGTCCTTCTCATGCGGCTGGTCCTTCACTCCCACCTTCTGACATGATGGAGATGTTGCAGGAGATCAGGGAGGCTCAGCGCAGATCTGATCTAAGGATGGAGGAGTTGTTAGACGCTCAGCGTATGAGGGTGGATGAGCTCATAGCGATCCAGCGGGTGACTGATCGGAGGGTAGCCGATCTTACAGCTAGTCTCCAGACGACCCAGACTCAGGTGGCCTGGTTGACTAGAGTCTACGCTGAGGATTATGACAGAGATCGTGAGGCACCGCCTCCTCCTTCACCTCCAGCTTCATGATTGTATTTATTTTCTTGTACTACAGAGTAACTGTCCGGGTTGTGGACTGTACTCTGCTTTAGTTACATTCTGTTTCACTCTCTCATTGTATGTAACTTGTTTCCCCTTTTATAGATGCATTATTCTCTTTTTAAATTTGGTCTCAACCATCACTTGTGCTTACAGTGTGTTAATATTACTGTTTTTACTTTTATTTTATCTCAGTTCACAATTGTCTCGAATGTATGTTAGTTTAGCGGACAAGGCCTGAGATGCTCTGATACCAACTTGTCACACCCCAATTCCGCACTGTACAGAATGGTGTGATGAACTGCTAGCAAACCAACGGTTCAACCAGGATCTCGAGTAGGCTATCCCCGCGTTATCTAAACTCCCATACATCCATAATCATAATCAGAGTAAATACACAATAGCGAAAATCTTATCATAAAATGAACTGAGAATCTACTGTGATATAAATAGTAAATAGCAAATTATTCTGTATCAACTGGGACATAAATAAATATCAAATACATGTCTTTATTAAATTTAAATAAAGAAACCTAAGAAAAATCTAATCGAATACACATGAGTTGCACTAGCAAGAGGAGTCATGTGTATCTACTTCAGCTTCAGCTTCCATCACCGCCACGTTCCCGTATGCTGGAGCATTCATAAAATCTTCAACCGTATAACCTGCATCATCAACTAAAAATATTCGACGTCGAGGGGTGAGCACACATCACGGCTCAGTGAGTAGACAAAACAATGCAATAATACATATGTATGCAATCAATTCATATCTTTGGTCTGGTTTATAATTTGCAATGCGCAATAGAAAGGCTGGGTAGTCAAAGGTTAACGTTTATTGACCCCTCCTCTATACACAGGGTGTGGAAGTCCGCCCGGAGGTTAACGTTTATCGTCGTCCCCATCCACCCTAATCATGACATTATACAACAAAGGTTAACGTTTATTGCTATATAATACCATACCAACACGTAAGCCCCTGTTAGCGAGGGCTTGCAAATGGGCTCGCAACTAACCAATCCTAATGCCAAACAGTGTATCTAAGGCCTCACCCCAGCATCCCTCAGAATGTCCATAGAGATAGAGCTAAGGCCCCCCCGGTAGAGTCAGAGACTACAAGGACCGAGACCGTGCTAACTAAGCGGAAGGAGATTCAATCGTTGTCTAAGGCCGTTGCTTGTTCCTTCCTAACCCAGCTCACTTGCCTCTGAAGCTCGAATGACTGCCTAACCCCACCTCCCCTGATACTCTACTACATAATAGTTCTGCTAAAGTAATGGCGATACGATGATGCTAATGCACAAAACTTGAGTTAGAGATAGAGCTAAAGTACTGATACCCGCCAAAGGTTAACGTTTATTGACGTTCTCATCACACCTCCCCTGATACTCGCTCACATGAAGTACACCAACTACACACATACAATCACATGCCTATTCCTATTATCAACTCATCATCATGTTATAAACAATAAAGTAAATATGCATGAACAAATAATAGAAATAATGGATGGCATGTTGTATGCACATTACAAACATATTCGCATAGAATCAAGCATGGCATTGGACTCAAGAAAATAGAAAAATAGTTTGTTATTAACCAATTAATTTAGAGTTCTGTTTCCTCACCTTAGCTTGCTAACAGATACTTTTCCAAGCTTTATAATCACCTTTATATTGTTATTGTATTGCTAGAAGACCTAACAAGTCGATAGAATTTAATTAGAATTAATTCTGAATTTAAAAACTATTCTGTTAACTGAGGGTCGGAGGTAGGGTCGGAGTCATGATCGACCCTGGGTGCGACCCTCCCCAAACACTGAACTTCCCGAACACTGAGGGTCGATGGTCAGTATCACCTAGGGTCGGATGGTCATCGACCCTCGGTGCGACCCTCAGTGCACTTTGGTCCAATTCCCTCTTTTAGTCCATTCTTCGGGCTTGGGATCTTATAGCTTGCTCCTACATTCCATTCTACATTCATTCCATGGTCTGAAACCATGTATAATACACCTAGATAGCCTTCATGTAATCCCCCATGGTTTTCCATGAAAACCTAACCATGGGTTGATGGTTTGGGTTTCTCCGAGATCACACTCTCATCCATATCTAACCTAAGGTCTATAGAAACTCATGGAATTAGTATCCATACCTGTGAAGAATACTCCTTCTCTGCAACTCTACTCTTTTGGCTAAATTCTCTTCCTTGCTTCTATTCTTCCTCTTTTCCTTCTCTTCTCTTTCTCTCAATTTAATTAGGGTTGTGAAAGGAGTGAAAGAGGCTTAGGGACGTCCTTTAAATAGAGTAGGAACATCCTAAATAAGTCCCATTGATATTAGGAAAGAATCCCAATAAAAAATTAGGAAATTTCTTAATTTCTATTTCTTAGGATAACCGAGGGTCGATGGGAGGGTCGATGATCCCGTCCACCCTAGGGTTCAAGATGTCCGACCCTCCCATCAAAATTGAGGGTCTGACTTTCTGCTTTGGGAGGTCCGACCCTGCTTAGCTGGGTATGCGACCCTCCTTTCAAATTAAGTGTTTTTGGGTTGATTTGATACCTGGGATCTCGATCTCCTTCACGCCCTTGGTCCATTTGACTCGACCATGATGGGTAAACATGGTTCAAGGTGGTAAGACCGGGTTAGATTGACACAGGTCTTACACTTTGACTCTGGAGCCACGCACTCCTTTGTTTCTATTTCTTTTGGAAAACGAATGGAGTTACCAATCAAGCACTTGAACCCAAGCTTGATAGTTCGCTCTCCGCTAGGAGTCGAAGTGGCTTTGACTGAATATTATGGACCATGTACTGTATGTATTGAAGGCCGAGACTTAGAAGCATGTTTGGTGCTACTCGAGATGGCAGACTTTGATGTCATCTTGGGAATAGATTTGCTAGGCCATTATTCAGCTATCCTATTATGTGGTGAAAGGAAGCTTGTGCTTACAGACAAAAAGGGAAAGGAGTATAGCTTCACTGGGATCAAGCTATCTAGGAAGCGGAAGCTGATCCTCTCCGCCCTAAAAGCCAAGCGATGCTTAGAGAAAGGGGGAGTGGGGTATCTAATATCTGTAGTCGACATCAGGGCGGAGTCACACAAGATGGAAGATATAAATGTTGTTCGAGAGTTCCCAGATGTATTTTCAGAGGAGCTTCCAGGTCTACCTTCGGACAGGGCTACAGAGTTCATAATAGACCTTATGCCAGGTTCGGCGCCGGTGTCTAAAGCACCATATAGGATGGTCCCTACCGAGTTAAAGGAGTTGAAGACCCAATTACAAGAATTGTTAGAGAAGGGTTTCATATGACCTAGCATATCGCCTTGGGGAGCACCTGTATTATTTGTCAAGAAGAAAGACGAAAGTGTAAGGCTGTGCATCGACTACCGTGAGCTGAATAAATTGACGATGAAGAATGGATATCCTTTGCCTAGAATCGATGATCTATTCGATCAATTGCAGGGTGCAAAGGTTTTCTTGAAGATTGATCTCCGATCGGGGTATCACCAACTGAAGATCAAGGCCAAAGATATTCCGAAGACTGCTTTCAGGATGAGGTATGGGCATTATGAGTTTCAAGTTATGTCATTCGGGTTGTCCAATGCTCCAGCGTCATTCATGGAACTGATGAACCGAGTGTTTCATGATATGTTGGACACTTCGGTCATCGTATTCATCGATGAAATATTGATCTACTCTAAGGACATGGAGACTCATACAACACATTTGAGGGCAGCCTTACAACGGCTAAGACAAGAAAAGATTTATGCTAAGTTCAAGAAGTGCGAGTTTTGGCTGAAGGAAGTGGCTTTCTTGGGCCATGTAGTATCTGAAGACAGTATCAAGGTTGATCCAAGTAAGATAGCTGCTATAGTAGGATGAGAAGTACCAAAATCTATTGTGGAGATTCGTAGTTTCCTTGGGTTGGCCGGTTATTATAGAAGGTTCGTGGAAGACTACTCCAGGATCATTGTTCCACTCACCAGATTGACCAAGAAGGGAGAGAAATTCATATGGACAGATGAGTGCGAGAAGTGCTTTCAGACTTTGAAGTCAAGACTAGTCTCTACACCTATCTTGACCATCCCAGAACCAAGCGTACCGTTTACTTTATATACGGATGCTTCAGGGTTGGGTATTGGGTGTGTACTGATGCAAGGAGAACATGTGATTGCTTACGCATCAAGACAGTTAAAGGAGCATGAGAAGAACTATCCTATGCATGATTTGGAGTTAGCAGCGGTTATACATGCAATCAAGACTTGGAGACACTACTTGTATGGTGAGAAGTTTCAGATCAAGTCAGATCACAAGAGCTTAACTTATCTTTTCACTCAGAAGGATCTGAATATGAGACAGAGGAGATGGCTGGAGTTATTAAAAGATTATGATTGTGACATCCAGTATCATCCGGATAAAGCAAATGTTGTGGCTGACGCCTTAAGCAGAAAGTGGGCATCGAAACCTGAGGTAGGACCAAGTACAAATGCTGCATTATGTGCCGCAGCCTCAAGTTCAATTGAAGATGATGATGAACATATTATAGAGACTGCAGAAGATCCAGTTGAGCAAGGCTTAATTCATAAGTTCACCATGATGTTCGTAGCTTTGAAGATCTCACCGGATCTAGTTGATGAAGTCAAGGTAGTAATCCTACATGATCCACATCTCAAGACAGTGCAAGAATACTTAGAGAAGGGTACGAGCAATCCTGAGTTTACCTTGGATTCAGACAAGGTACTCAAGTATCGTGGACGGTTATGTATACCTGAGAGTAAAGACTGCAATATCAGAGATCGAGTTATGACTGAAGCTCATTACACTCCATATTCGGTACATCCAGAAAGTACCAAAATGTATCATGATTTAAGAAGACTATATTGGTGGAGGGGTATGAAAGCAGATATAGCTCGTTTCGTTTTCCAATGTCTGAATTGTCAACAAGTTAAAGCGGAAAGGCAGAGACCCACAGGTTTACTACAGCCATTACCAGAACCTGCATGGAAGTGGGATTGCATTACCATGGATTTCATCACTGGCCTACCTTTGACACCAAGGTCAGTAGATGCAGTTTGGGTAATAGTAGATCGACTCACAAAGACAGCTTGATTCATTGCGGTCAGACCTCAGTATACCATGGAGAAATTGGCCAAGTTATATGTGGATAATATAGTCAGACTTCATGGCGTTCCAGAGAGTATAGTATCTGACAGAGATCCCTGTTTTACATCAAAGTTCTGGGAAGGATTACAGAAAGCTATGGGAACAAAGTTGAAGTTCTGTACAACTTTTCACCCTCAGACGGACGGACAGTCAGAATGAACTATTCAAATTGTAGAAGATATGCTCTGAGCTTGTGCATTAGATTTCAAGGGAGCTTGGGACAAGAAGCTATCACTTATCGAGTTTGCTTATAACAACAGCTATCAGGCTACAATTCAGATGGCTCCATATGAAGCATTCTAAGGGAAGAAGTGTCATACACCTCTGTTATGGAACGAGGTGGGAGAAAGAAGAATTGTAGGACCAGAGTTTGTTGAAGAAACTTACCGAGTGATTGATCAAATCAAGGGGAGAGTAAAGACAACTCAAGTCCGACAGAAGCACTATGCGGATAATCGACGTCGAGATCTGGAGTTTGCAGTGGGTGACAAAGTATTCTTGAAGGTATCACCGGTGCGAGGTCTAAAATGGTTTGGTAAGAAGGGGAAGCTATGCCCCAGGTATGTGGGACCATATGAGATATTGACCCGACGTGGTAATGTAGCATATCAATTGGCTCTACCACCATCTATGTCAAGCGTTCATAATGTGTTCCATGTATCATTACTGAAGAAGTATGTCAGAGATCCATCGCACATCTTGATCGTTCATCCCCCAGACTTGACTGAAGACTTAACATTCGAAGTGGTGCCTGTGATGCTCTCAAGTCGAAAGGTACAGAAACTTCAAACCAAGGATATCCATTATGTGAAGGTGCATTGGAGAAGCCAAAATGTCGAAGAAATTACTTGGGAAGAGGAGAGCGCAATGAGGAAGGAGTATCCTAATCTTTTCGACGATCAAGGTACGTTCAAATTTCGAGGCCAAAATTTCTTTTAAGGGTGGGGGAGTTGTGAAACCTACATACAAATTTCGGGGATGAAATTTCTTTTAAGGGTGGGGTAGTTGTAAGACCCGCACTCCGTAAATCTGGTCTAAACCTTGGTTTCATGTTGTAACAGGTCTTCCGATCATCACCGGGCCAGACGGGACGAGCGGATGACAAACAAGTACAAAATTGGACCAAAGACGATCAAATAATCATGAGATTATGTTGACCGATTGATGGTACCGGTCTTGGTACCGGTCGACCGGTCAGCTCTGCGCAGCTGAGTGCGGAGATCCAGAAAATTTATCTCTGTGGGTCCCACTTTTCTGATTTCGAATCCTAAGACTTTCCTAATCCTAATAGGGTTATTAAACCCTAATTCTAGCCTATATAAACACTCTTAAATCTCCTCAAATCCTTTCCATTATCTCTCACAAACCCTGGAAAGGGGAAGGAGGTTGGAGAAGGAGAAGAAGCTAGGAAAAAGAAGGAAGTGCTGCCTTTGCCGTTCGACGACGCTCACTTTACGCCAGTCGACGGTAAGTGTTTTAATCATTCTTCTTACTCTATGACTTTAGGATAGTTGTGTGGGTGGATCAATACCATGCAAAGTAGGTATTGATCTAAAACCCTAAGTTGCCGTCAAACCTTAGATTCGAGTTCCGAGATGATATTCATCGAAATAAGACTTGAATGAGTTGGGGATAACTCTAACTCAAAGATTAGACTTAGAATGGATAGGAGAAACCTTGAAAATCCAAGGAAATTGATCGACGGGAGTCGAAAAAAAAACAAGTGTATGGTCTTCCGGAGACATACCGGTCGACCATACCAGTTGCTAGTTGCTCACAGAGCTGCAACCGGTATGTTGCGACCGGTCAGCTCTGAAAGGCTGGTTTTGGACTTTGTTGGTTTCCGATCAACATGAAACCCTAAGAAAACTATTCTAATGAAACCCTAATGATATTGTAGGACTTTGTGACTTTTTGTTTGGATCTTGTGACGTGGAGCAAGCTAACAAACGAGCGTCAGGTTAGGGAATCTGACCTAAATATAATAATTAATGGACAGTAAATCGTTGTTAATCACCTGATTATATATGATGTGATGTTTGTGCATATTCACATGGCATCTTTTATTTTCAGTTATTATTACTGTTCATGCATTGACAGGATGTGATTGTTATGCATGTGATTGTTTTCGTTAGTGTATGGAGTGTGGAGTAGGGCATGGGCCTGGGATCGCTCCTCACACTAGCACTTTTTATAGTATTCTGTCTTAACATGCTTGGTACGGGTGGGGCATCAGGGGAAGGTCATGGTACGGTGGTCTCCGATGTTGTTGCTGGCCTGGCCATGGTTATGTGGCACTGTGGTCTCCGAGGTCGACGCTGGCTTGTCCACGATGCTTTAGCTTTATCTCTATGCCGTAGGGAGTTATGTTGGGATAGGGTCTACCTGCATTATGTATCTATCCTAGTGGGTTAGTTGCGGATAGGGCATCAGGGGAGGTGTGGGAATGCCTTAGCTCTATCTCTATGCTGTAGACGGCTGTGCTGGGATAGAGCATACATTGATGACATATAGGATTGGTTAGTTGCGAGCTTAGTTTGCGAGCCCTGGCCAGTAGGGGCTTAGGTACTGGTATGGGTAGAGCATCAGGGGAGGTACAGGGATATCTTAGCTCTATCTCTATTCCCTGATGGGTGTATGTGGGCCAATGGGGGTGTGATCCATGAGGTGCCACACACTCGTGTATAGAGGTGCGGGGGCCACCAAACTTTTCTATAGCACATTGCAAACTTAAAACCAGACCACAACATAAAAATAATTGTTACTCATGCATAATATTATGAAACTGTCTGATTGTCTTACTGAGCTAAGTTGTGAGCTCACCCTTTGTACGTACATTATCTTAGATGTTGATACAGGTTACACAGTGGACAACTTTATGAATGCTCCGGTGTATGGTGATGTTGCTGCTCTGGGTGTACAAGAAGGAGAGGACGAGCATGACGCTTCATGCGAGTGCCCTTTCTGCGTGTACCTTTGATTTTAGTTTTATTTATTTTCAGTTATTTCAGTTGGATTAAAGTGAATGTAAGAATATTATATTTTATGTTTGAATCTGAATAATTGGATATTTTATTTACATTTATCAATAGATTCTCAGTTCATTCTATTTAAAGACTTCTGCTGTATTATTTATATTCTGATTGTGGTTATGTGTAATGGTTTGTATGAGTGGACACGGCCTATTCGAGATCCTGGTGTCAATCGTTGGTTCAATGACGGTTCACTCACACCATTCTGGTTGGATCAGAATTGGGGTGTGACAAAAGTAGATATAGCCAAGTTTGTGTCTCAATGCCTAAATTGTCAGAAGGTGAAAGCCGAACAACAAAGACCAGTAGGACTATTACAGTCATTTCCAGAACCAGCATGAAAAAGGGACTGCATCACTATAGACTACATCACAGGGTTACCATTGACTCCCCGAGTAGTTGACGCCGTTTGGGTGATTGTAGACCGACTGACTAAAACGGCTCGATTTATAGCTATACGATCTTAGTATACACTGGAGAGGTTAGCTAAATTGTATGTGGACAACATTGTCAGATTACACGGTGTACCTGAAAAGAATTGTGTCTGACAGAGATCCACGATTTACTTCAAAGTTTTGGGAAGAATTTTAGAAGGCTATGGGTACAACATTGAAGTTCAGTACTGCATTCCATCCTTAGACAGACGGACAGTCGGAGCGCACCATTCAGATTCTAGAAGACATGCTCCGAGTTTGCATAATTGATTTCAAAGGATCATGGGATGAAAAGTTACCACTGATTGAGTTCGCTTATAACAATAGCTATCAGGTTACTATACAGATGTCACCCTATGAAGCACTGTATGGTAGGAAGTGTCAAACTCCTTTGTTTTGGAATGAAGTTGGAAAACGTAGTATTGTTAGACCAGAATTCGTTGAAGAGACATGTCGAGTAGTCGACAATATCAAGGAAAGAGTAAGAACGGCTCAGAATCGTCACAAGCAATATACGGATACTAGACGCCGAGACCTTAAATTCGCCGTAGGTGATAAAGTATTCCTCAAAGTGTCACATGCGAGGTTTGAAACGGTTCGGACAGAAAGGGAAATTAAGTTCGAGATATGTCGGACCATATGAGATTCTAGCTGAACGTGGAAAAATGTCTTATCAGTTAGCACTACCACCATCTATGTCAAGTGTGCATGACGTATTTCATATCTCCTTATTGAAGAAGTATGTCAGAGACCCAACGTACGTTTTGACAGTAGATCTACCTGATTTAACTGATGATTTGACATTTGAAGTAACACCAACTGAAATCACCAGCCAAAAGGTGCAACGACTACGCAACCATGACATTTATTATGTTAAGGTCACTTGGAGAAGCAGAGATATAGAAGAAATCACATGGGAAGAAGAGAATGCTATGCGAAAGCAATACCCTCATCTATTCGACTCGGAAGGTACGAACAATTTCGAGGATGAAATTTTTATAAGTAGGGGGGAGTTGTAAGACCCATATCGAATTAACCGATCTACCACCTTGTACCAGGTCTACCTATCATGGTCGAGCCAAATGGACCAAGTGCGTCAAGGAAATAGTGAAACCAGGTACTAAATTGACCCAAAAATAGTAAATTGGAGGGTAGGGTCGCATACCTAGATAGGCAGGGTCGACCACCCCTCACTAAGAAGTCATATCCCTGATATTTAACTGGGGGTCGGACAACTTAGAAACTGAGGGTCGATGGGATCTCCGACCCCCTCATCGACCCCCTATTTGCCGACAGAAACAACAAATAGGAAACTTTCTAAATTTTAATGGGATTCCTTCCTAATCTCAATGGGACTTGTTTTGGAAG